>MQRK01153642.1:0-11201 GCA_001938485.1 Girardia tigrina | reverse complement strand
AGCGAATGAAATTTTTCATTTTAAAATGAGATTTTTGTCATTTAAATTGGAGAATATTTATATTAATAAGATATTTTAAGATATATTTATAAGATTTTTTATATTAAAATATTTTTTATGATTCGCTGTTATGTAATTCACTGTTTTGTAATTCGCTGTTATGTAATTCACTGTTTTGTAATTCGCTGTTATGAGGATACGCCCTTTTTTGTTATGTGATTGAATATGATAAATTTTAGAATACGATGATATAAATGTTTATTATCAAAACATTTATTTAAATTATAAGAAGCTAAGACTTGTGTCATTTAAGTGGTTAGTGAGCAGTAGTGTCGCTAGGCGGGTGTGAGAGTGCAGATGGCACTAGGCGACACAATCTCAGAGGGTGTTACCAAATGAAAAATACATCGCGGAAATAACCATGTATAAATAACCCGACGTTAAGCTAAGGTTAACTAAAGAACACAAGTTATTTGGAGTCCATGACGTCAGTTTCCGATTTAGAAATATTATTAAGTCATTTTCTGATAATTTGACTTTACCAGGAATTTTATTCTGTGATAAAGTAACGCACACGTTCGTTGACTTGTTGTGACATCATTCAAACGGTGCCAGTCCTTAGCTGCTGTGAATACCCTACAAAAATGCCTTTACAATGCATGATGGACGGATTGGGCTCCATTGCCTCTACACTCAGAATAAATCTGGAAGGGTGACACCGTGCCTTTACCGCACTGGATGACACCAACCCTAGCAACGCAACTGTTATTGAATACATTTGTGAGGAAGTTTGGACAATGACTTGTACGTCTATTGAACCCTTTCTAAGTAATATTTTAAGTAAATTTTAAAAGCTTTATAAAATTTTCAAAACGATCTAAAGAAATTTTTGTTAATTATTATTACTATTAATATAATAATAATTATTATTATTACTATTATTATTGTTATTATTATAACTATTATGATGATGATTATTATTATTATCATTATTAATTTTATTATTATTATTAATATTATTATTACCTAAGTATACAAAAAGATCATTTGAATATTCATTATTAAAAACATTACAATAATTGTTTTGATTACAATAAATTATTGTTTATGTTACAAAAAATCAAACTGAAATAATTTTTATTATTAAACAAATTAAATATTTATATTTTATTAATAATAAAAAACGTTACTTTTTATATTTTATAATAAATAATTTTGTACTATTCCGTTTCGATTAAATTATGAAAATTAAATTTAATTTCGATGATTCTTTTTATTAATAATTTAAAAATACATTTTTTTCTCAAAAGATTTTCCCCTAAAAAATAATGGTTTTGTAAAGTCAAAATATTTATTTTTATATTTCACTGGTTTTACTATTAGTTTATTTAACAATAATTGAGTAAATTATAAATAAAAATAAGAAGATATTAGAGTCCCGTGGGGATAAATGGATAAATCCACTCGGCCATTTGCTCGAGTCTCCAGATTAGAATGCCACAAAACGTCTGGAAAATATTATATATTTTCCTCGGTGATTTACAGTGGCTGCGAAAGATTCGTTTTATGGAATCGTGTTTCTGCTTTCCCTAATAACAGTTGATTACTTTCCCAAATTTACAATTTAAAGGGGTCTCTTTTATGATTGAATGAGCAGATAAATTGTATTCGATATTTCATTAAATAATTATTGATATTTTTAATTAAAGGAGTTTTAGCATTTTAATTGTTTTTTTTACTTTCCCTCATCTTACACAAATAAATATTTATAACTGTTAGTTACATCTGTGAGGAATGTTTTGAATTGTGTGTTGATATTGTGCATGTAGAATGTTGATTCGGATTGTGCCTCTCCTGCACAGATGGATGATTAATATTTTCTTTGATTCCTACTAATTAAAAATAATTTAATTTAATGTTAAAGTAAAAAGATTTAAAATAATTTTTGAATGTATTATTTATTTTTTAATGTAATTTAAAATTTTAATATATTAATTTAATATGTTCTTTTTTAAAAAATGTTTAGATTTAATTTTAATCAATTAGATTCTTTATAAAATTAATAATTTTTATTAACAGATTTTCATTTATTGAAAATAATTAGTTTGAACTCAGAAATATAATGATCAAGAGAGATGTCAAATAGTGAATGCGCTTGTGATAATAATAAATGTTGTAAAACTCATATTGATGTTGTTAATAACATCAATATTTGATTTAATTACCATGATTTGTAATTGGAAAAGTAATATTTATTTAAAAATTGATTATTATTATGATTTATATTAATATTCCCACTTATTTGAAATCAATATCAATTTTCGATCAAAAGCAATTTGAATGATAATTATGTCAGTTTTTTTCTGTTCTAGGTAGACCTGACAAAACCTACTTTTAAGTAAGAAATGAAGAGGTAAGAAGTTATTGTTTCCTTGGCAGCATGACGCACCGATTCAGATAATGCTGCATTCTTAAAAGTCACTCAATCATTTGTATTCAAAGTTAGGAGAGAAATAGGAGCTGCAAAGGGTTATGTGGTACAAGTTTTGGAAATGAAACAATATTATCGACATTTAGACAGTATAGTTAAGCCAGATTTTAAAAGCCGAGTCCTAACTGTCATCAAATTTATCAGTAAATCTTTATAACACAATTAGAATTGTATTTAACAACCTTCAACAACACTTTATTGATTATTTGAATACATTCAATTTACAATTATTCCAACAAATATTTATTATGATTATTAAATATCGTTACAAATATTACTTTTTTTAATTATTTAAAATATCCAAACTATTTTTTCATTTACGTTATTAAAGTAAAGAAATATGATCTAAATAAGTTTTAAATTTAGTCCGAATATTCAAATCTTTCAAAATGTCAATCAACAATCACACGTCAATCAATCACTCACACGCTGTATTACTAAACATGATTAAACATACAAATTAATTCATCCAATCATATTAAAGAATTTTAATAAATAAAATGTGTGGGAGTTTAGGAAGGGTTTGTTTAATAATTATTGTATTGTGATTGGAATTCGGTACGTATGTAATTGGTGATAAGGATCAGAAATGCCTAATGATAACGGATGTTTCATCGAAATATATTGCACTAATAAAGATTTAATTTGCAAATGACGTTTTATGTATAAAAACGGCAAAGAAGCAAGAATCAGTGATAAAAAAATTAGTAAATTGTCATTCATAATCTTTAATCATAAAACGATAGTTTCTGAAAAAATTGACTTCTCTTTAGACAAGAAACATTTGAAATATAACAATAATAACAAATATACATAATAATATTTAAATTTGAATTCCAAACATACCATTTCTTCTTATTAACGCTATTTGTACAAAATATATCAAAAGACACATTTTTAAATTTTAATTTTAAATTATTTTTTAAGTTTAAATATTTTTTCTTTAATTCTAGTTTTGACTATTTGTAGATTAATTTACTAATAATAATTTTCACAGTTTTTTTCCTTTTAAATACAAAGGTGTACACAAAATCGGGGTAAAAATAGTGTTAAACCTAAGAGACAAAGAGAAACAAAAATGGTATAAGATGAATTTTCGAAATTTGAAATTAAGTACTAATAAAAAGTATAACATTTAAACATCGAAGATTTACAAAACAGACTAAAATAACATGAAAACAGTTTACAAATTTTGATTATAAGTGGACAGAATCCTATTCGAAAATATGAGTTGACTAAAGTCATTTAAATCAAGAGGGAGCTGAGGTATTTTTTTTGATATTTATTGTATTCTGATTGAAGTTTTGTTTAGTTTATGTGATTATTACACGATAATTTTAAATAGAATTATCTACCGAGTAAAGGAAAAGATGATAAATGAATGTATCATTTTAATTATTTTTATTTATTTCACGGATAATTTACAATATTTGTTCATATTATTGTTTTATATAAATAAATAAACAATGCGAAACTTTTAATTTTTTTCTAAAATAAATTGTTTTTTTGAAATCTGCGAAGCTCAAATTTGGAGCTTTCAATGCTTTCTTTATGTCTTGAAATGCGGTTTGCTATGCATCTGTCCAAATCAGTTTCTCTTTATTTGAACCACACATTCTTTCCAATATTTTAGCTTTCTTCACGTTTCTATTTATAAACCTTCTGTAGTAATTGCAAATTCCTAAACAAACTTCTTAGATTGTTGATACATGTGGGTCTTTGAAAATTCTCTATTGCTGCTATTTTCTCTGGGTCTGTCTGTATCCCTTTATCATGTATAACGTGTTGAAGAACTTTAGTTCTTGTCATAATATTTTCCATTTTGATGGTTTGATTCTTAATCCTGTTTCTTTTATTCTTCCAAATACTTATGATATTCGTGACTACGTTATAATATTCTTCCTTCGTAATTGTTGATATTAATATGTCGTCCAAGTAGACGGATACTCCCTTCTTTATCGATTTTAGTACTTTTTTCATTTGTTCCTGGAATATTCCTGGTGCTGCTGATATCCAAAAAGGCATCTGTCTAAAACGGAAATAGTGCCAAACACCGTTTTTTCCTGCGATTCCTTGTCCAATTCTACTTGGTAGTATGCGTTTCCTAAGTCTATTGTGTTGAAATGTTTTGTTCTATGTATCTTATCCCTCACGTCCGCTATTTTTGGTATGGGGAATGCCTGTCTCTTTGTGGTTAGGTTTAACTGTCTGAAATCCAGACATAGTCTGATTTCGTCCTTGTCTCTTTTCCAAAAGCATACTATTGGTGTGTTCCATTGTGAATTGCATGGCTTTATTATTCCATTTTCTTCTAGATTTTTGATTGCTTCCTCGAGTTTGTCATCTAGATGTACTGGCTGTTTTCTCCGTTTTATTTTCATGAGTCCCCCTGTTGTTTCTTTTCGAAGCTTTAGCAAGTTTGTGCAACTGATATACCAGTCGTTTTTCCATGAATATGCCTCGATATTGGTGAATTATTTTTCCTGGTGTTTTATCGTTTTCTGTGTTGATCATTTTCAATGTTTCTTTTCCTAGTTCTTCGTTTGTGATTCTTTGCCAAACATTTCCTCGATTTTACATATGTTAATTTTTCTCGTATTTCGTTGTTTATCCTCTTTCTATTGTAGCTTTATTCCAAATTCTTTGATTAATGGCATGTCCCTAATCATGTCTGGTTTTCCATTCTTTACTATTATAAATTTTATTTTTCAATTTCTCATCTAACATCCATTTGTAATCCATTTGCTGCTGTCAGTTTCTGATTTGTTTGTTCCATTCGTGTGGTATTTAATTTCTTAAGTATTTTTTCTGTCATTACGTTTAAGGCTGCACCCATATCTAATAGACATTCAATTTCTGTGTCTCTATGACTCTAATACATGGTCGGCCCTATAATCTGTGGTATACAATTGGTAAATTTTCATAAGTATTATCAACGCTTCTCTGTCACCATACCCTTCCTTTTTTTATAAACATTACCACTTTGTGACTTTTGGTTCCTGATAGAAGTTTGGCTCACTTATGAATTCTGACTTATTTTTATTAATTTTATAATCTATATTTTTTATGTTTAATGTACTATTTATTTTATGTGTAATAGTTAAATTATTACTACTTTATATTTATCTTACTCTAGTGCCAAGATCCGTTCCTCATCGTCTTGCCAGGGTTTGTTTTTTTCTAGTGACTAGTGCTCTTCTTTACTAATAATACCTCTTACGTTCTTAATAACAAAATATTTTCTAACAAACTTTTCTTTGATGCCGGAAGATAATAATTAATAAAAATAATAGTTCCTTTGAAGTTCTGCATATGACAGGCTTACGGAATAAGAATATCATATTTATTAAATTTCTTTAAACAATTTTATCTTAAATATTTGTGCATAACTATTCAATAAAAATAAAACATTAATTATTAAAAAATATTATATAATAAAAAAATTATGAAGCAACTTTTCACTTTCGCTCATATCAAATTCAGACAGATTTATTTAGCAAAACGAAACTCTATTTCCTTTTAATCTTAGACAAGTATTAAAAAATTTAAACAAAATATAAAATTATATTTGTAAAAAAACGTTTATCAATTATTTTAAATCAAAAAATTTAATAAATATTTTTTTATTAAAATAACAGTTTAAATTAGAACAATTATTTTCTTTCACAATAAAAATTGGTTGATTAAAACAACGGGAAATTCTAATTAATTCGCGGTTCACCATGTCATATATCTGCAAACATGCTTTTAATTTAAATAATTTGGTCTTTTTTTAATGATTTTCTTTAAGATTTAAATTAATTATTTTTGATATTTTTTTATTTTCAAGATATTTTATTTAACAGTCAGACTATAAATCACCTTGGAAAAATATAAACGGACTTCCAATTACTTCGAACAGGGAAAAATCATTGTACTTCCGCCGACAATTATCTAAAAAATAAGGTGGTTTTTTAATGGTCCGGAATTCGATGAGGAAAATACATTTAGGAGGTTCCGACGTTGTCCATCATATTCAGAGGGAAAATACATCAAGAATATTATTTATTGTAATGTTTTGAAATATATTTTCACATTTCAAAACTGAAAGAATGTTTAAAGATTCATATTCAATTTATAATCTATAAACACTTTTAAAAACTTTTTTTTAATTAATTCTTGCACTTAAAATTATTTAAATTTGTTTTTAATATCTGTGCTCTTTTCATAATGCATTAAATAAATATAATTCAAAAGAAGTCATTTTCGTGTTCTCAAATATTATTTTAACATAAGGGGATCAGAACTGGAGTCACAAAGGATTGATGGAACATTTATAAAAGCCTTTAGATAACACATATTAACGTAAAACTATATTTACATGTACATTATTGAATATTCTGAAAACCATACTATCACATAGGTCAGTGGCGTCAATCTTTGGGGGAGGTGAAGGGGCGGCCGTGGCATTCCAAAAAAACATTGACAATCCTGGGCACCTGTACGATTTCAGTCAAGTAAACAACATCGCTTTTCAACTCCAAAGGACTATTACTGCGTGGCTTATTACGAGACGCTTGATTGCATTCTGTGTAAACTGAAGGAGAGAATAGAGAACAAGAAAATATCAGTCTTGATAGCTGTTAGGTTGGGAATTATCATACATTATAAATCAAAAAGAAATTAAGACTTGCAAAATTTATTAATTTACACAGGTTAAATTTGTTATTTAAACAAATTTTCATTTTTTTATTTTCTTTTTTTAATTCCATTTTCCATTATTTTTTTTCATTTCGATTATAATTCGAAATTTTTAAAACCAAACTTCTTATTTCTTAAAAATTAAAAAAATTAACAACGACACTCTCTTACACCCCCACACGCAAGAATTTTTTAATTTTCTCCAAATTTCTTGCATATGTTTTACCAGACATATCTTCAAGAACATATCTTCTATCATGTATTTTTCGAACGACTTTATATGGCCCGTTGTATCTCCCTTGATCTTTTGTTATAGATTCTACTTTTACCAATACATCATCTCCTGGAAGAATTGTCTTTGCGTGATAGGCTCCTGGTCCAGCTCATATTTAAATATCTTGCTATTTTGTCCATCCCATTTCTCCCTGCTAATACGTCTTCCGAAAATGATTTCAGCTGGATTCATCCCGATAGTCGTCTGTAATGTGGCATTTAATGAGAACTCGATCTCCGGTAGAATCTCTGCCAAGTCTGATCTTCTTCTTTAATGCAATGTTGCATTTATCAATTATCTTAATGTACGGAATTGTCGTTCAATTTGTCCGTTTGTTTTCTGATAGTCTTAGCCGATCCTCAAAATTATCAGCTTTACTAGCTGTGTTCTCATATGCTTTCAAGAGATCTTCATGTATCATGGAGTAAATACAAGTTTGCCATTTTTTTGGTTAATTTCGGCTACTTCAAAATATCTTCTGCAGCGAGAAATAAATTTCTCTATGTCGGGAATCAGTCGGTTCGTGATTGAATCCGCTAGTGCTGCCACCATGTTAGTTTGGGAATAATCATCCATTCTAAATCAAAAAGAAATTATGACTTGCAAAATTTATTAATCTACAACAGGTTAAATTTGTTATTTAAACAAATTTTCATTTTTTTATTTTCTTCTTTTTAATTCTATTTTCTATTATTTTTTTTTAATTTTGATTATAATTCGAAATTTTTAAAAACCAAAATTCTTATTTCCGAAAATTAAAAAATCAAAAAAGACAATCTCTTACAATAGCCACAGAAAAAATTCTTATTGACAGCTGGCAGGGACATAGTGTTGAGAAATGTGACTTGGATCATGTATACCATCATTATGTGGAAAAATCGGACAAGCATAGATTGGTCGCCGAGCTCCTTGGGTTGGAGCACCTTCATCTGCTGGAATGAAAAAAATACTACAACCCCCATGCTGATCATTAAGTGAATTAGTAGCAGCCAAGTGACTCATATAATTCCGTCACATAAAATTGTATTTGGTCTGCCCAGCCTCAACTGCAACCGACGAGCGTTCTTTCAGCAAACTGAAGCTTCTCAAAACTTACCTGAGAAATACTATACCTCAAGAAAGAACAAATTATTTTCTCGTCCTTGTTACATATCCAGAGGAGGTGAAAACCTACAATTGAAGGAGTTGATTATTGAATTTATTCAGAAAAATGATCTTCGTCGCAAGACGTTTGCTACAATTACTTGAAAAATTTGTAGGCGAAGAATAAATTGTTAGTATTTGGATTTTGTTTTTTTTACATTATGGTATATGTCTACGGCCCAGTTACTGGGCCCCAGTCGGTAAAATCGTACCGTATGATTTTGTAAGCATGAGAATGTCAGTATGCAAAATTGATCAAACTAAAAATGCGATCTACATATATCGTCTTTGCCCCCCCTCAATAATGAAAACAGATCGCCAATTACATAGGTTATATTATCGCACGAAATTTTTAACTCTTCATTATCTAAGCAAAATCTTCAATTATATTCATGTTCTTAAAGGATCGAGGAAAAGACCGGTTACGATGAAAAATAAAATGAGATTTAAAACTGAAAATGAAAATAAAAATTTGATTTTTTTGGTTTTCTTCCAAAGCACATCGTCTGAACCGAAGTACTGAATTTGGAACTTACACCTTTCGATTTTTTTGAATTTGTTTTTCAGATTAACTGGAATCATTTTTTCTCTCTTTGATCTGAGTTTGACTTGATTTTCATGTTTTTATTTCAATTTCAATACAAAAACAAAATTCAATCAATAGCTTTAATTTTATTATTTTTAAAAATTAGTGTTGAGTTACCGTTTTACATCTTCCAATTTTCAAATTTTAAACAAACACTAATTGACATAATTACATTTTTTTAACAACAACACATAAACCAAATTAAGTTGGTGAACTTTATTTATAATATTTTACATAGATACAATAGTTTAATTCACAATTCAACACATTTTAAAAAACTTTGTGTTTTAAAACTTTCTTGCTTAATTCTACTTAAGTTCGATAAATTATTCAATTTTCTCGGACAGGTTTCTCATAGTGGTTTATTGAGCTGTTTCTGTTCGCTCATTGTGTGTGTAATCTCATCTCTAGGTAAAGTTATGGTCGTAAACTGCAAGTGAGCATGTTGTATGTATGCAATGTGTAGGTGTGGTTTAAATAAAAATTGATTGGAAAATATTGCAATAAATTATTGTTGAGAAATTGTAAAAATTAAATAAAAAGTGGACTTTTTGTAAATTATTAAGATTTGATTTGTAAATTAAATTCAGTAAAATAAAAAAAAATATTCAAATTTTCAAAATCCTTACTCGAATTTATTTCTTTTCGGAATTTATAAAATGGATAAATATAAATTTTATTTGGGTCTCTATTTATTGCTTTTTACAAATATTTTTTGGAATAAAAAACGTTTCCATTATCAATGTTACATTTTAATACAGAAGCTTCAATGAATCACATTCAATATCTATATTTCCTTAACTTCGTAAAAGCCTTACAGGGGGTTGTTCAATGTAATGTCTTTAGGTTCTCTTTTAATGAAGAATTCCATTTTTTCTACAAATTTAAAAAAATCACACCTTTGGATAACAAGCATTTTGATTAATGATCTCGCACATGCATATTCTTTAGTTTTATAATTAATTTTATCAGAAACATTATATAAATAATATAATTTTAACATTTTAGTTTAAAAGATAAATGTCAAAATACCAAAATATCATAATTGTTCCCTTGAACGACTGTATTTTCAAACTGTAAGCACTTTTTTTACATTCTATCATATCAAAAAGAAGAAAGAATTTTCACTCAGTTTGAGATTATGAAATTTTTAATTTTAAGCATTTATGAGAATTGCACGATTTCCTTAATAAAAGAATGTTATTAATTTACTTCAATTACGTTTCAATGGGGAATTTGAATATGATCATTACAAGTAGGATTAACTATTTTGCTTAACTCGTAAAGATGACTTCAAAACATTTTCAATAAAATATATCCTCTTTAAGAAGCTTATTATTTGACGTTCATTCTTTCATCGTTTCAATCTACAAAAAACAGATTCTCTAAACAAAGTTTGTTTTTATGAGGTATGTGCTCGAAATTCGAATTTAATTTTATTTATATCTATGTTATTTTTTATTATTTAGATTTCAAAATAATCTCACCGGTCCCCAAAAGATAATCAAATCTCAAATTTATCTTATAAAAGACAATATGGATAATCGCTCATTGCTGATACGTAAAAATATATAAAAGACTTTTTTAAATTTAAAAAAAAATCAAACTTATAATTTATCAAATTTGAATTCAAAAACCCGAACAAAGACGTCTTGTAGAGCTGACATCGAGACATGCTGAGTCACCTTACCCGTGTGTGCATTTAAACAAACTAGAGAACAAAGACGCTCACGAGTCGTGACAGAAATTTTGTGATTTAAATTGCAATCAACCCTATAAAGAACACCAATATAACTTTTACCATTTTCATTATTACAACAATTTTGATTATCCACAGGACAATCTTTGTTAAAGCTTTCGTAAGTTTGCATCAGTCTATGAATTAATGGCTTTAATCTTATTATCTGAGCAAATGGAGGAATAAATAAATTGTTAAAATATTTATTAATTTTATATCAAAATTTATTGGATAAAAATTAAAGTAATTATTAATTCAATTTAATTATTTTGAAATTGTAAATAAAAAT
>MQRK01153641.1:0-10842 GCA_001938485.1 Girardia tigrina | reverse complement strand
TTTCAAAAACCAAAATGATGCTCAAAATGCCTTCCAAGAATTCGTCGCTTCGAGAGCCGATGCATTTTATGCTGATGGAATAAAACAACTTGTTTCTCGTTTGCAAAAATGTATTGATGTTGCGTTAATTGTTCAGTATTTCTTTTGGTATTTCATACAAGAACAATATGTTATTCAATATCGCAATGTTTCAATTCCATGCTCTATTTATTAATTGAAGGAGTGGTTAGATCCAGATATAAATTAACAAATGTATGCTCTTTTGTTAAATGGCTAAAAGTATCACTATCGGTAATTATTGTAGCATAGTTGTAGTTTTTTACTGAAACTTTACGCAGATGATTCTGAAGTGTTGAAGGTAACGGGTATTGAAAATCTTTATTATGCTGGAATTACCATAAGTTATGGTGTATCCAATGCCCTTTGTTTTGTTCTATAATTTTGACAAACATGAATTTTAATTTCAAACTTTAATGTGTATATAGCTTTAAATAATGTCCAAATTTACTTTATCAGATTATTGTGTTGCAAATAAATCGATACATAATACACCATTTTAATAATGATAGCTATGCTAATAATTGTGGAAAGGATTTAGTTAGTTTTGAAAAAAATGAAAAAAAATTGAGTCCTTTACATGTCAATTGTTTCTATTAACTCAATACTTCTCGGGTTGATATTTGCAACTATATCTGCTCAGTTATGACGACTGAATGTATGAATGCAATCGTGAGCCTCTCTTTGTACTGGCGTGAATCCCAACGAACCAGTTCTCCCCGCTCAAATATCAAAAGATTCAGAAGTGCCGAAATGCACTGAAACTTTTTTGAGAAGAGCCTTGTTTTTAATATAAAATTTAGTTCAATAAATACTATTTGGTACAGTCATTAGGTTTCGCAAGAGATTGATCGGTGAGAGCACTGACACGGCAGATTTGGAGCTCGGATACTTGTTGCTGGGCCCATTTGGTGAAATTGTTCAGTCGGATCATCATTTTGTTCAAGTTAAAGTTTTTCTTCTATATCGCTAATATCAAACCAAATTTAAAAGAACTCAATTTCGATCATAAAATTCCTTTATTTATGAATATCGTAAAAAGAAAAACAATTTAAATCGTTTTGAATTGCTTAACAAGAATAAATCAAATCATAAAAATATTGTTTTTGAAATCAAACAAAATCAAATTGAATTCGCAAAATATCTCTCTTAAATCACCCAAATTTTAACTCGAAAATAAAAATTATATCAAAAAATTTTGGTTGATAAAAACCATTTAAAATCGATAAAATCGAAATTTGCCAAAGTCGAAACAAACAAACGTCAAATCGATGACAAATTCGTGAAGTTGAAAATTAATTGTAAAAAAGTGAGGAGTAAATCAGTAATCAAAGAAATATGAAGAATAAATCGTCAAAAATATCGAATCTGAAATCATAAACTGAATTCAGCAAACCACAATCGTCAATTGATATTTTCAAAATATAAAAAAATATTTCGTTCGAAAAATGTCGAAAAATCATTATTTGGTTTGAGGAATATTTTGAATGTTTGATGTTTTGTGTTTGAATGTGTATGTTGATTTGGAAATGTGTCTCTCCTACTCAGATGGATGATTAATATTTTAATTCTTATTATCTATAAATATGTCATTTTAAATTTATTTCTAATTTAAAATAATTGTAAAATTTAAAATAAGTTAATCATTTTTATTTACAATTTCAAAATAATTAAATTGAATTAATAATTACTTTAATTTTTATCCAATAAATTTTGATATAAAATTAATAAATATTTTAACAATTTATTTATTCCTCCATTTGCTCAGATAATAAGATTAAAGCCATTAATTCATAGACTGATGCAAACTTACGAAAGCTTTAACAAAGATTGTCCTGTGGATAATCAAAATTGTTGTAATAATGAAAATGGTAAAAGTTATATTGGTGTTCTTTATAGGGTTGATTGCAATTTAAATCACAAAATTTCTGTCACGACTCGTGAGCGTCTTTGTTCTCTAGTTTGTTTAAATGCACACACGGGTAAGGTGACTCAGCATGTCTCGATGTCAGCTCTACAAGACGTCTTTGTTCGGGTTTTTGAATTCAAATTTGATAAATTATAAGTTTGATTTTTTTTTAAATTTAAAAAAGTCTTTTATATATTTTTACGTATCAGCAATGAGCGATTATCCATATTGTCTTTTATAAGATAAATTTGAGATTTGATTATCTTTTGGGGACCGGTGAGATTATTTTGAAATCTAAATAATAAAAAATAACATAGATATAAATAAAATTAAATTCGAATTTCGAGCACATACCTCATAAAAACAAACTTTGTTTAGAGAATCTGTTTTTTGTAGATTGAAACGATGAAAGAATGAACGTCAAATAATAAGCTTCTTAAAGAGGATATATTTTATTGAAAATGTTTTGAAGTCATCTTTACGAGTTAAGCAAAATAGTTAATCCTACTTGTAATGATCATATTCAAATTCCCCATTGAAACGTAATTGAAGTAAATTAATAACATTCTTTTATTAAGGAAATCGTGCAATTCTCATAAATGCTTAAAATTAAAAATTTCATAATCTCAAACTGAGTGAAAATTCTTTCTTCTTTTTGATATGATAGAATGTAAAAAAAGTGCTTACAGTTTGAAAATACAGTCGTTCAAGGGAACAATTATGATATTTTGGTATTTTGACATTTATCTTTTAAACTAAAATGTTAAAATTATATTATTTATATAATGTTTCTGATAAAATTAATTATAAAACTAAAGAATATGCATGTGCGAGATCATTAATCAAAATGCTTGTTATCCAAAGGTGTGATTTTTTTAAATTTGTAGAAAAAATGGAATTCTTCATTAAAAGAGAACCTAAAGACATTACATTGAACAACCCCCTGTAAGGCTTTTACGAAGTTAAGGAAATATAGATATTGAATGTGATTCATTGAAGCTTCTGTATTAAAATGTAACATTGATAATGGAAACGTTTTTTATTCCAAAAAATATTTGTAAAAAGCAATAAATAGAGACCCAAATAAAATTTATATTTATCCATTTTATAAATTCCGAAAAGAAATAAATTCGAGTAAGGATTTTGAAAATTTGAATATTTTTTTTTATTTTACTGAATTTAATTTACAAATCAAATCTTAATAATTTACAAAAAGTCCACTTTTTATTTAATTTTTACAATTTCTCAACAATAATTTATTGCAATATTTTCCAATCAATTTTTATTTAAACCACACCTACACATTGCATACATACAACATGCTCACTTGCAGTTTACGACCATAACTTTACCTAGAGATGAGATTACACACACAATGAGCGAACAGAAACAGCTCAATAAACCACTATGAGAAACCTGTCCGAGAAAATTGAATAATTTATCGAACTTAAGTAGAATTAAGCAAGAAAGTTTTAAAACACAAAGTTTTTTAAAATGTGTTGAATTGTGAATTAAACTATTGTATCTATGTAAAATATTATAAATAAAGTTCACCAACTTAATTTGGTTTATGTGTTGTTGTTAAAAAAATGTAATTATGTCAATTAGTGTTTGTTTAAAATTTGAAAATTGGAAGATGTAAAACGGTAACTCAACACTAATTTTTAAAAATAATAAAATTAAAGCTATTGATTGAATTTTGTTTTTGTATTGAAATTGAAATAAAAACATGAAAATCAAGTCAAACTCAGATCAAAGAGAGAAAAAATGATTCCAGTTAATCTGAAAAACAAATTCAAAAAAATCGAAAGGTGTAAGTTCCAAATTCAGTACTTCGGTTCAGACGATGTGCTTTGGAAGAAAACCAAAAAAATCAAATTTTTATTTTCATTTTCAGTTTTAAATCTCATTTTATTTTTCATCGTAACCGGTCTTTTCCTCGATCCTTTAAGAACATGAATATAATTGAAGATTTTGCTTAGATAATGAAGAGTTAAAAATTTCGTGCGATAATATAACCTATGTAATTGGCGATCTGTTTTCATTATTGAGGGGGGGCAAAGACGATATATGTAGATCGCATTTTTAGTTTGATCAATTTTGCATACTGACATTCTCATGCTTACAAAATCATACGGTACGATTTTACCGACTGGGGCCCAGTAACTGGGCCGTAGACATATACCATAATGTAAAAAAAACAAAATCCAAATACTAACAATTTATTCTTCGCCTACAAATTTTTCAAGTAATTGTAGCAAACGTCTTGCGACGAAGATCATTTTTCTGAATAAATTCAATAATCAACTCCTTCAATTGTAGGTTTTCACCTCCTCTGGATATGTAACAAGGACGAGAAAATAATTTGTTCTTTCTTGAGGTATAGTATTTCTCAGGTAAGTTTTGAGAAGCTTCAGTTTGCTGAAAGAACGCTCGTCGGTTGCAGTTGAGGCTGGGCAGACCAAATACAATTTTATGTGACGGAATTATATGAGTCACTTGGCTGCTACTAATTCACTTAATGATCAGCATGGGGGTTGTAGTATTTTTTTCATTCCAGCAGATGAAGGTGCTCCAACCCAAGGAGCTCGGCGACCAATCTATGCTTGTCCGATTTTTCCACATAATGATGGTATACATGATCCAAGTCACATTTCTCAACACTATGTCCCTGCCAGCTGTCAATAAGAATTTTTTCTGTGGCTATTGTAAGAGATTGTCTTTTTTGATTTTTTAATTTTCGGAAATAAGAATTTTGGTTTTTAAAAATTTCGAATTATAATCAAAATTAAAAAAAAATAATAGAAAATAGAATTAAAAAGAAGAAAATAAAAAAATGAAAATTTGTTTAAATAACAAATTTAACCTGTTGTAGATTAATAAATTTTGCAAGTCATAATTTCTTTTTGATTTAGAATGGATGATTATTCCCAAACTAACATGGTGGCAGCACTAGCGGATTCAATCACGAACCGACTGATTCCCGACATAGAGAAATTTATTTCTCGCTGCAGAAGATATTTTGAAGTAGCCGAAATTAACCAAAAAAATGGCAAACTTGTATTTACTCCATGATACATGAAGATCTCTTGAAAGCATATGAGAACACAGCTAGTAAAGCTGATAATTTTGAGGATCGGCTAAGACTATCAGAAAACAAACGGACAAATTGAACGACAATTCCGTACATTAAGATAATTGATAAATGCAACATTGCATTAAAGAAGAAGATCAGACTTGGCAGAGATTCTACCGGAGATCGAGTTCTCATTAAATGCCACATTACAGACGACTATCGGGATGAATCCAGCTGAAATCATTTTCGGAAGACGTATTAGCAGGGAGAAATGGGATGGACAAAATAGCAAGATATTTAAATATGAGCTGGACCAGGAGCCTATCACGCAAAGACAATTCTTCCAGGAGATGATGTATTGGTAAAAGTAGAATCTATAACAAAAGATCAAGGGAGATACAACGGGCCATATAAAGTCGTTCGAAAAATACATGATAGAAGATATGTTCTTGAAGATATGTCTGGTAAAACATATGCAAGAAATTTGGAGAAAATTAAAAAATTCTTGCGTGTGGGGGTGTAAGAGAGTGTCGTTGTTAATTTTTTTAATTTTTAAGAAATAAGAAGTTTGGTTTTAAAAATTTCGAATTATAATCGAAATGAAAAAAAATAATGGAAAATGGAATTAAAAAAAGAAAATAAAAAAATGAAAATTTGTTTAAATAACAAATTTAACCTGTGTAAATTAATAAATTTTGCAAGTCTTAATTTCTTTTTGATTTATAATGTATGATAATTCCCAACCTAACAGCTATCAAGACTGATATTTTCTTGTTCTCTATTCTCTCCTTCAGTTTACACAGAATGCAATCAAGCGTCTCGTAATAAGCCACGCAGTAATAGTCCTTTGGAGTTGAAAAGCGATGTTGTTTACTTGACTGAAATCGTACAGGTGCCCAGGATTGTCAATGTTTTTTTGGAATGCCACGGCCGCCCCTTCACCTCCCCCAAAGATTGACGCCACTGACCTATGTGATAGTATGGTTTTCAGAATATTCAATAATGTACATGTAAATATAGTTTTACGTTAATATGTGTTATCTAAAGGCTTTTATAAATGTTCCATCAATCCTTTGTGACTCCAGTTCTGATCCCCTTATGTTAAAATAATATTTGAGAACACGAAAATGACTTCTTTTGAATTATATTTATTTAATGCATTATGAAAAGAGCACAGATATTAAAAACAAATTTAAATAATTTTAAGTGCAAGAATTAATTAAAAAAAAGTTTTTAAAAGTGTTTATAGATTATAAATTGAATATGAATCTTTAAACATTCTTTCAGTTTTGAAATGTGAAAATATATTTCAAAACATTACAATAAATAATATTCTTGATGTATTTTCCCTCTGAATATGATGGACAACGTCGGAACCTCCTAAATGTATTTTCCTCATCGAATTCCGGACCATTAAAAAACCACCTTATTTTTTAGATAATTGTCGGCGGAAGTACAATGATTTTTCCCTGTTCGAAGTAATTGGAAGTCCGTTTATATTTTTCCAAGGTGATTTATAGTCTGACTGTTAAATAAAATATCTTGAAAATAAAAAAATATCAAAAATAATTAATTTAAATCTTAAAGAAAATCATTAAAAAAAGACCAAATTATTTAAATTAAAAGCATGTTTGCAGATATATGACATGGTGAACCGCGAATTAATTAGAATTTCCCGTTGTTTTAATCAACCAATTTTTATTGTGAAAGAAAATAATTGTTCTAATTTAAACTGTTATTTTAATAAAAAAATATTTATTAAATTTTTTGATTTAAAATAATTGATAAACGTTTTTTTACAAATATAATTTTATATTTTGTTTAAATTTTTTAATACTTGTCTAAGATTAAAAGGAAATAGAGTTTCGTTTTGCTAAATAAATCTGTCTGAATTTGATATGAGCGAAAGTGAAAAGTTGCTTCATAATTTTTTTATTATATAATATTTTTTAATAATTAATGTTTTATTTTTATTGAATAGTTATGCACAAATATTTAAGATAAAATTGTTTAAAGAAATTTAATAAATATGATATTCTTATTCCGTAAGCCTGTCATATGCAGAACTTCAAAGGAACTATTATTTTTATTAATTATTATCTTCCGGCATCAAAGAAAAGTTTGTTAGAAAATATTTTGTTATTAAGAACGTAAGAGGTATTATTAGTAAAGAAGAGCACTAGTCACTAGAAAAAAACAAACCCTGGCAAGACGATGAGGAACGGATCTTGGCACTAGAGTAAGATAAATATAAAGTAGTAATAATTTAACTATTACACATAAAATAAATAGTACATTAAACATAAAAAATATAGATTATAAAATTAATAAAAATAAGTCAGAATTCATAAGTGAGCCAAACTTCTATCAGGAACCAAAAGTCACAAAGTGGTAATGTTTATAAAAAAAGGAAGGGTATGGTGACAGAGAAGCGTTGATAATACTTATGAAAATTTACCAATTGTATACCACAGATTATAGGGCCGACCATGTATTAGAGTCATAGAGACACAGAAATTGAATGTCTATTAGATATGGGTGCAGCCTTAAACGTAATGACAGAAAAAATACTTAAGAAATTAAATACCACACGAATGGAACAAACAAATCAGAAACTGACAGCAGCAAATGGATTACAAATGGATGTTAGATGAGAAATTGAAAAATAAAATTTATAATAGTAAAGAATGGAAAACCAGACATGATTAGGGACATGCCATTAATCAAAGAATTTGGAATAAAGCTACAATAGAAAGAGGATAAACAACGAAATACGAGAAAAATTAACATATGTAAAATCGAGGAAATGTTTGGCAAAGAATCACAAACGAAGAACTAGGAAAAGAAACATTGAAAATGATCAACACAGAAAACGATAAAACACCAGGAAAAATAATTCACCAATATCGAGGCATATTCATGGAAAAACGACTGGTATATCAGTTGCACAAACTTGCTAAAGCTTCGAAAAGAAACAACAGGGGGACTCATGAAAATAAAACGGAGAAAACAGCCAGTACATCTAGATGACAAACTCGAGGAAGCAATCAAAAATCTAGAAGAAAATGGAATAATAAAGCCATGCAATTCACAATGGAACACACCAATAGTATGCTTTTGGAAAAGAGACAAGGACGAAATCAGACTATGTCTGGATTTCAGACAGTTAAACCTAACCACAAAGAGACAGGCATTCCCCATACCAAAAATAGCGGACGTGAGGGATAAGATACATAGAACAAAACATTTCAACACAATAGACTTAGGAAACGCATACTACCAAGTAGAATTGGACAAGGAATCGCAGGAAAAAACGGTGTTTGGCACTATTTCCGTTTTAGACAGATGCCTTTTTGGATATCAGCAGCACCAGGAATATTCCAGGAACAAATGAAAAAAGTACTAAAATCGATAAAGAAGGGAGTATCCGTCTACTTGGACGACATATTAATATCAACAATTACGAAGGAAGAATATTATAACGTAGTCACGAATATCATAAGTATTTGGAAGAATAAAAGAAACAGGATTAAGAATCAAACCATCAAAATGGAAAATATTATGACAAGAACTAAAGTTCTTCAACACGTTATACATGATAAAGGGATACAGACAGACCCAGAGAAAATAGCAGCAATAGAGAATTTTCAAAGACCCACATGTATCAACAATCTAAGAAGTTTGTTTAGGAATTTGCAATTACTACAGAAGGTTTATAAATAGAAACGTGAAGAAAGCTAAAATATTGGAAAGAATGTGTGGTTCAAATAAAGAGAAACTGATTTGGACAGATGCATAGCAAACCGCATTTCAAGACATAAAGAAAGCATTGAAAGCTCCAAATTTGAGCTTCGCAGATTTCAAAAAAACAATTTATTTTAGAAAAAAATTAAAAGTTTCGCATTGTTTATTTATTTATATAAAACAATAATATGAACAAATATTGTAAATTATCCGTGAAATAAATAAAAATAATTAAAATGATACATTCATTTATCATCTTTTCCTTTACTCGGTAGATAATTCTATTTAAAATTATCGTGTAATAATCACATAAACTAAACAAAACTTCAATCAGAATACAATAAATATCAAAAAAAATACCTCAGCTCCCTCTTGATTTAAATGACTTTAGTCAACTCATATTTTCGAATAGGATTCTGTCCACTTATAATCAAAATTTGTAAACTGTTTTCATGTTATTTTAGTCTGTTTTGTAAATCTTCGATGTTTAAATGTTATACTTTTTATTAGTACTTAATTTCAAATTTCGAAAATTCATCTTATACCATTTTTGTTTCTCTTTGTCTCTTAGGTTTAACACTATTTTTACCCCGATTTTGTGTACACCTTTGTATTTAAAAGGAAAAAAACTGTGAAAATTATTATTAGTAAATTAATCTACAAATAGTCAAAACTAGAATTAAAGAAAAAATATTTAAACTTAAAAAATAATTTAAAATTAAAATTTAAAAATGTGTCTTTTGATATATTTTGTACAAATAGCGTTAATAAGAAGAAATGGTATGTTTGGAATTCAAATTTAAATATTATTATGTATATTTGTTATTATTGTTATATTTCAAATGTTTCTTGTCTAAAGAGAAGTCAATTTTTTCAGAAACTATCGTTTTATGATTAAAGATTATGAATGACAATTTACTAATTTTTTTATCACTGATTCTTGCTTCTTTGCCGTTTTTATACATAAAACGTCATTTGCAAATTAAATCTTTATTAGTGCAATATATTTCGATGAAACATCCGTTATCATTAGGCATTTCTGATCCTTATCACCAATTACATACGTACCGAATTCCAATCACAATACAATAATTATTAAACAAACCCTTCCTAAACTCCCACACATTTTATTTATTAAAATTCTTTAATATGATTGGATGAATTAATTTGTATGTTTAATCATGTTTAGTAATACAGCGTGTGAGTGATTGATTGACGTGTGATTGTTGATTGACATTTTGAAAGATTTGAATATTCGGACTAAATTTAAAACTTATTTAGATCATATTTCTTTACTTTAATAACGTAAATGAAAAAATAGTTTGGATATTTTAAATAATTAAAAAAAGTAATATTTGTAACGATATTTAATAATCATAATAAATATTTGTTGGAATAATTGTAAATTGAATGTATTCAAATAATCAATAAAGTGTTGTTGAAGGTTGTTAAATACAATTCTAATTGTGTTATAAAGATTTACTGATAAATTTGATGACAGTTAGGACTCGGCTTTTAAAATCTGGCTTAACTATACTGTCTAAATGTCGATAATATTGTTTCATTTCCAAAACTTGTACCACATAACCCTTTGCAGCTCCTATTTCTCTCCTAACTTTGAATACAAATGATTGAGTGACTTTTAAGAATGCAGCATTATCTGAATCGGTGCGTCATGCTGCCAAGGAAACAATAACTTCTTACCTCTTCATTTCTTACTTAAAAGTAGGTTTTGTCAGGTCTACCTAGAACAGAAAAAAACTGACATAATTATCATTCAAATTGCTTTTGATCGAAAATTGATATTGATTTCAAATAAGTGGGAATATTAATATAAATCATAATAATAATCAATTTTTAAATAAATATTACTTTTCCAATTACAAATCATGGTAATTAAATCAAATATTGATGTTATTAACAACATCAATATGAGTTTTACAACATTTATTATTATCACAAGCGCATTCACTATTTGACATCTCTCTTGATCATTATATTTCTGAGTTCAAACTAATTATTTTCAATAAATGAAAATCTGTTAATAAAAATTATT
>MQRK01153634.1:0-10496 GCA_001938485.1 Girardia tigrina | reverse complement strand
TCTCCTAACTGTCCGCAGGCGACTTCAATGCCGAGTTGCATCCGTCGGAACGGCAAACGAGAATGAGTGAAGGTCACAGTGCACTCTTCATTCGAGTATTCCGAGAGCAGTGACGAGTGACAACGGACGAACAGACAGTCGCGGATAATATCATCGATCGTGCCCGAGTATTCCCCGGCCCGATTGATCGCGATATGGACTTGGTCTCCGACCATCACCGACGGGCGCCCCTCGCTCAAACCCGGCACTTCGATCCCAAACGTGTCACGACGTCTCATCAATCTCACGTTCTCCAAAACGAACTGTTTCATTTCTTGTTTCGAGTTGATCTCCTCCAGATGGACCAATAGACTCATTTTATGGGAATAATTCCCCGGATTGAGCGGTTGTGTCAGGATCGGATAAAAATCGATTAAATTTTCATTGTTTTCCACTCGTTTTTCCAACTCCACGGGAATCGGGTATTGTTTTAATCGATGAGGATAGTGTTTTGTGGAAAGCGATCGTAATTTGACCGGAGTCGCTCCGGTCAAATGGATCCCGCTGACAAAATCGGCCGGTAGATCCGATTGCGGTTTGTGTGACTGATCGATAGTGTTATCTAACGACAAATGGGAACTCATCACCGGATCGATGACGTAAACCGTGACGTCGATTCTGACTCGCCAATGCTCATTCGTGTCAACGTGACTAATTCCATCGATCAAGACATTTTGTGTATCGAGTCCCAAAAATTTCGGAACACATTTAACGCTAATTTTCTTCGAATTTTTACTCTCCAATCGATAATCGACGATTTCTTCATCGATAATAAATTGCGTATTGGTTTCTGATGGCAATTTCACGCGAATTAAAGTCACCGGATACGAATTGGTATTCGTTACGATAATTTCCCTGCAAATCGACTCATTGAAAATCAATTCTCCGAACTCGAGACGGGTCGTATTGAACACCAAACCCAAATTATCGGGATTGCCAATTCCGTTTTCCACGCAATTTGCCACTTTCAGTCTCATTTTACAACCGTGTTGAATTTGGTTATTTGTTTTACTGAATAAAGTTAGCGCCCGAAAATTACATCGTTTATTTTGCACGGACTCAATAGCCGTTCCGTACACTTGCATTCCCCGATAAAACGTTTGAGTTTTCGCGATAGATTTCCGAAAGAAAATCGTCTTATCGACATAACCGATCGATCCGGTAAACGAACTGACAGAGCCTTCATAATCGAGATAACGGAGCGGCGCAACACCGACAACGCGAAACTCGGCCACCGAGTGATCGTATGTCACAACGACCCAGTCGCCTCTGATCGGACGGAAACTGTTCGGTCCGCAATCGCTTTGTTTAAATCGTACTTCATTGTTTAAGACAAATTGATAATTGTCGGAATTCGTTATCATTCCGATTTGCTTCTTCGGCAACTCGACCGTCTTGTTGCCACGACCACCGGCCGTCTCCATCTCGTCCCATGGGTCGATCTCGGACTCGCTCGGACCACTCAGCACTTCGATTTCGATCGCGAACCACGGAGACGTTTTCGAGTGTCTCGAAATCGTTCCTACGACTTCCGATCCGATTTTCAATGTTCTCTCGGCGCATTTGTACTCGACTCGAGTGTTCCGGTCGAAGGTAATGTAACCGTCAATTCGGCCAGCATTGTTGTCGTCGATAAACGTGACGATTCCTTTCACGCCGGTTTGTTTGATGTCCGATTTCAAGTCGTCGATAGCGGTGAAGAATCTCTCTCGGTGATCGTTGTCGTTCGCAATCGATTTCGTGTAGAGAAAATCGAATATCGATTGAAATGTTTTATGGAATATTCGGATCATTATTGATTGATTGATTTGAATATTTATTTTGTTTGGAATTTAAATTGTGTAAATATCGATTTAATATCGATGAGAAATTCGATTATTCGATAATCGTTCAATAAACAAATCTCGTTTGACCTTGACGATTGATTTGATCGATAATATTTAAACTATTGTTTATAATTAATACGATATTTTTGAGAGCGATTGGAATTTTGATTTTGAATCGTGGGAAATAATAATTTCGTATATTATTTTTTTTAATTTATGGATTGAAATGTGTGGACGCAGAATTATTAGTTGAATTTAATTTTAGAACTCGTACTTTTTTATTTTGTTTTTGGTTATTTGTACTATTATTACTAAAAAGCTTTTAAAAATATTTGGTTTGAAGCCTCTTCAATTTATGCCTCTTTAGGCTACGTAAAAGAATTACACAAAAAATTGCACAAGGATAAAATAAAATAAATTACAGAAAAAAATTCACATGATATAAGAATGAAATATAAATATGAAAATTATACTTTTAAATGATATTAAGAAAAATTACACTGATAATGAGTACGTATAAATGAAATTACAAAATAAGGAAACTTAAAGGTGTATGTTACCCACAGGGGCATTGATAAGGGGGGATATAGGGGATCGATGCCCCGCACGAAATATTTACAAAACATTTTCCAAACTAAAAATTTACTAACAAATGATAAATATACAAGAAAATTTGACTTGACTGAAATCTCGCAGTTACATTGAATTCGGTGTTGTTATTATTTTTGTTCTTACAAGCTATGATCGGATTTATTTCGAAAATGCTTAAGTCGATAAAAATTTTCGATGGTAAAAATTACGATGTGGTGACCTGGATGGAAAAATTAACGATCGTCGCGAAAATTACGAAGGAATGTGTAACAGAAGTTATTCCGATGCTTCTGGAGGGTCAGCTAATGATGTGTGGAACAACCTAAGCGATGACTCGAAGGAGAAACAAGCTGAAATAGAGAAAGCGTTGTTCGAGGCTTTCGGTAGGTCGAAAATCGACTGTTTTGAGTCCTTACGCGAAAGGAAGTTGAGGCATGACGACTCGATGTACGAATACGTTCAGGCCATCCGGAAATTGCGAAAAAGGTCCGGCGTGAGCAAGAGCGAGAAACTACTGTTGTTGTTCGTGGTGACCGGATTGGCGAGCGATATCAGAACGAAGTTTCAAACGATGATCAGAATAGAAGACCTTTACAAAGTCTATTGGATGACATTGTCGAGAAAGCTCGGATTCTTTGGCAAGAGACGAGAAAGAATGATGGACGTGTGGCCTTTGTGACCAGATCATATCGGATAGATGTTACGTGCTTTAGATGTGGAAAGAGAGGACACTTCGAGATTGTCACGAACAACGGGTGTCACCAGCAAGATGTTATTCCTGCAGAGAAAGCGGTCATAACACGAGGTCGTGCAGTACCCAAAGGAAGTCTCCTTTAACTGATTTTAAAAAGAATATAATTGGCACCGTGGAACTTCTGTCGAATCCAGGTACAACGGCCGAGACGATACTGAGAGTCAACAGGAGGCTGGCGCGTTGTTTAATAGACACGGGAAGCAGCGTGACAATAGTTTGAGAGGTGCTCTGCGGCGTAGAGAAGCGATGGTCTCATAAGTTATATGGGATAGGAGAAGCGACGATAATCACGAGAGGCACGTGCGATGTGATAATGGACGTAGAAGAGATGCTGAAAATCAAGGTTTCGTGTATGATCGTTTCATTTATTTTTGATAATATCGATGTGATTTTGGGAATGGATTCAATAGAAAAATTAGGTGGGCTTTGTATCGATCATAAGGGAAATATTTTTTTTCCTAAGGCAATAGAAATCGGAAAAAAAGTCGGAATCTGAGAAGTAGGTTTTGTTGCAAAAAGGATTGCGAGATCGAAGACAGAAAATAGATATCATTGAAAATTTAGAATTTAGCGCAAAAATTTAGTCATGGAAGGTGGACAGTGGAATGGAAATGGAACCGCAAAGAACCTAAGCCGATAAATTAAATTGATTCTTATGCAATCAAAGATCTAGAAATACGGACGAGATTTAGGGACGAAATCAATTCGTATATAGAGAAAGGATAGCTGGTGGAAAGTGATGATCAAACAAAGTAATGGTTATTACCACTGATGGCTGTGGTTCAGAAGTAGAAAAATAAAGTGAGACCCGTACTTGATTTTCGCGAGTTAAATCCACACATTTCATCACGCAGGATGGATTTGGGCTCGTTCAACGCTAAACTCCGAGAATGGCGACAGAAATCCGAAAATATACAGGCACTGGATCTTCCGAACGCGTATTGGCAGTTACACGTCAAAGAGAATCTTTGGAAATATCAGAGGGTATGTTACGATGGGGTCGTATACAATTTGACAGGGCTAGGTTTCGGTTTGGCTTTTCAGTTTAAACACAATACTACTTATTGGGTTCTTGATTAAAATCCAAAGTCATTATTCGCAAACTTTATTTTTTTATAACAATTTTAGTTTTTTAAACAAATATTTCCGAGGAACTTTTGCATTTTCTTTTTACACTAACCATTATAAATAAGAATAGATATAAATATATATAGGTTTATTTTATCTAGTACGAATTAAAATTTTATGCTTTTTTAAATTATAAGGTGAATTTACCAAAATTTTGTCACAAAGATTTTATTGCATTTGTATTAAATTTCAATTTTATTGTACATTTAAATTTAACTGTTTCTCAATTATATTTCTCCATTTATTAAAATAGCATTTTCATTTCGTTTTCATAATAGTTTAAAAATTTCTTTTAGATTTAATAAAATAATGTTTTAAAAATAAAATTAAATCGAAATTTTCGTTTTTAAATTTACCCCTTTTTTACATAAAATAAAATTAATATTTCCAATAATAATTACGTTTTCCAAAAATACAATTAAAATCCCATTTGAATTTACGTCGATTTAATTGTAATAAAATTATATTTTGATTCTAAATAAATTACATTTTCCAAAAGAAAATTAAAATCGCATTTTAATTTATGTCGATTTAATTGTATAAAATAAAAGTTACAAAAAATAGTTTAGTTTATTTTTATTTCGCAAATAAAATATTAAACTTATATTCCTTTTTATTTTATTTCCATCAAAATTAAAATTAACTTTTTTACTTTATAATAAATCTTTGAATATATCTTTTAATAAACCAACTATAAATTTTATTTTATTTCTTATATAAATTAATTTTTACATTAAATTCGGAAACTCTTATTTTGATATATTTACAACACTATTTTACGGGATGTAATTGTTTAATTATTAATTTAATCAGATTGTAAATTCAAAAATTTTATGAACTCAACAACGCTCCATACACTACTGATCTGATATAATATTTGTAAGTGAAAAGGAACTGTCACCGACCAAAAAAATAATATACACACAAGGGATTATTTGTGACACAAATCGGACCAAAAAACAGAAGAAGTTTCTAAATAGGTACATATTCATCATTCGGATTCCATAGTACGTCAGTCAAAAATCAAAGTCCGCAACAATTACCACCACATTCGTGGCAAATTATAGCTTTGCAAAATCGTTTGGTGTGTCCGACTTTATTGCATCTAAAATATTTTCGTTTGTCGCTCTTTACATAATCGGATAATCGATTATTTTAAGTTTAAATATTTCATCCTTCAGAAATTTTATTTATGTCTTTAGTTTTTGATTCTTCTGAAGTAATTCCACGAGCAATACGCTTTTGTTCATTTTATACAATTCGTAATTATTTTCGCCGCTATTGTCACAGTCTTCTTCTTTCACCATCCCGAGAGCTTCAAATAGTGTTGTCGGTTTGAGAATTTAGAAGACTTGAGATTCGTTTGACCAGTAATCTGTGCTTGAAAATTTTAACTATGGAGTCCTCTGATTTGATATTTAGCTTAAACGCTTCTAATTTTACTCTTTTTGAAAAATATAGTAATGTTTCTTTTTGTTCTTGCCTCATTTGCAAGATTGGGAACAATTTACCGACTTTAAATCTTTGCTTGTCGAATTTTCGATCAATTTAGAAGCCAGTGTTTGTGTATTACAGCATTTTCAATCGGAACCGGAATCGCATTGAATTTCTGCAATGAAATCTTTGTCAAAATAAGAAAGAAAACAACTCCATTTTAGTCCTTTCGTCTAATTTCGCTTCTTCGAATAATGTTAAAAATTCTTTAACATTATTTATGTGTTCCGCAATCGAATTTTCCTTGAGATGATTTTTTTGGAAGATAAACAGTTTTCTTTTTTTTCTAAAATATGATTTCTTCTAGAAACGTCTGGGCAGTTACATTTGTTCGTGACGCCATATATTAGTCTTAAATAAAAGATTAATAAGATGGTTTATAAAATACTCTTAGAGTATTTATTAACAAAGAACAATGTTTAAACAGTAATATTTAAACAACATATAAATTTCTATTTTTAATAATTATCAGGTGTCATACCGAAAGAACCGACATCGCTGTTATGCACCGTTGTCAAATTATATTGAAAAATGACCGTTGTAAAGAAAGAGAAGACTTTTTAATATAGTGATGTTATAAATGTAAAAACAGATTTTTTTTATTATTTTTTTTCTTGATTTAAATGTTCAATTTGTATTCTTTCAGAAAACTTTGTCAAATAAGATTAATTGTAATTTAAAATTTTATTACCGAAATATGTATCACTGAGGCTCTCATTTTATTTATCCATCATCCGATATTTCCAAATTTTATTTATGTGAAAATTTCTCTATTTTCATTGGATACATTTTTTTTATTTACACTTTTCAAATGAATTTATTTTTACCAGTTTGACATTTTTGCAGTTCTCTTCCACCTGTTTCACGATTTCGCGGAATGGAATCAAAATATTCATTATTATACATTATATATATTTCATGGACAGGTATCTTTTTTATTATCTATTTATATATGGAATTTTTTTAAATTGAAATTTTATGAAATCTGAATGGCTTTTTGTTTTCATTTTTTTTAATAAATATATTAACATAATTATTTATTTGTCTATTAAAAAAACAGTATATTTATTTTAATAAATAAAACCTAATTTATTAAAAAACTAACCTCTGAACGATATAAAACATCAAATGTTGCAAATTCTGCTAAGGTACAAACTTCTTCCTGTCACGAAACGTGTTGCAGGTGCTGAAGAATGTCGGCAAAATTATCGATTTCCTCAACGTTATCAGATGAGTCCATAGAAATTATACATTTTGAGAGCATGACATATAAAACTATAAAATAAATTACCTGATTCTTGATGGAAACCTACTTTCCGAACACATTTAATATTTTTTTTCTGTTTCTATAGTCTTCCAAGAACAAACAATCCAACGAATTGCATCTAAGACAAACACTTTGCGTGTGAAATCGCTCACAGATATGCATGAGTCTGCTTCCAATATCAACTTCTGTAATAAAAATTTACGATTGTTAATCTTGGAATTTTGTATTATTCCTTGATCAAGGGGTTGAGCTGCAGATATCATATTTGGAGGAAGGTATAATAGTTTGATGTTGGACAATTGAATATCCGGGTGAGAGAGTGCATTATCAAAGTTTAAATAATGTGGCGTTTTTCTTCCTTCATTTTTTATTTATATCCATTAACCACATTATGAATATTTCTCTTGTCATCCAAGTCTTCGTATTATACCACCAAATAATTGGAAGCTTCTCCACATAAAAATGGGCATTATCCACTTAAAAGATACAAAAGTTTTCAACTTCAAGAGAAAAAGAGATATTATTTTGGCTTGTGAGACTGACGACATTTTAACTTACTGGGTTTTTTAAATTATAGAGTTTTCAACTTTGGAGGTTTTACTGTATTTTAATTAATAATGTTTTTGAAATTTATTATTTTAAATTTAATTCAAAAATTTATACAAGTTTCCAAAAGTCCTCACAAATTACAAAGCCATTAATTTGTAAATCCGCTTCATTTATCAAATAGAAATAATAATGTTTGAAATTTGTTGAATATTCTATATGAAATACATTTTATAATTGCTTTCCATTCTCCAAGGATTAATTATCGTCAGAATCAATTTGATCTGTTGCGATTCATTTAACATTACACGTAAAAACTCAATTCAGCAAATAAAACAATCTAATTTTTTGTCATAAATCATAAATAGAGATTGTGAAATGTATATTCAATTCTTATTATTGTGTTTATCGACAACAATGCGATTTTATAATCTTCAAGATCATCAAGTATAAGTGCTATTTCCTTATCATTTTGTAAATTATCATAGGAAATATAGCAAAATCCCTCTTAATATGAACACATTCTTCATATTTTCCATATGTAGAGATGGTCCAAGAATTAGGCTTTCTTTTATAGAATATTAAAGAAAAATTAAATCTTTTTATTGGTTTCTTTAACAATTATAATTTATAATTTAAGCCTTGTAAACTAAAATAATAATTTAAATTTAAGTTAATTAATTTTAATTTAAAGTACGAATATTAAACAACCGGAAAAAAGACACCAGGATAAAAGAGACCAGGGATAAAAGAGACCACATAAAATTGGAAAATTCATGTAAATTTTAGAAAAATTATTAAATTCAAATAAATTTTAGAAAAATAAGAAAATTCAAGTTAATTTTAGAAAAAAAATAATAAATAAAATATCTATTCTGAATATTCTATTTTGGTACTATTGATTATAATGTTATTATTTATAATAATATTACATGACGAATCTCCTTGTATAGTGTTGGTTTATTCATTAAACATTTGTTTTTTATTCTTATAAGATTATAGAGAGCGTGAAATACGGAATTTGAGTCCTTTTGCGACATTATTGGAAAAAAGACTTCAACGCAGCTGCTGCAGCCCGGGTAATATGTGAATTAGAAGGCGAAGGTAAGGTCAGTGTTCGTGTGTCACAAATGTGGTTCAAGCGTTTCTCAAGTGGTGACTTCAAAATGGAAGACCAACTTTGCTCTGGGTGACCATCTGTTGTTGATGATGACACTCCATGTCAAGGTGTGGAGGAGCAGCCCTGCACCAGCATGCGGAGACTATCAGCAGAGTTATATTCTTCACAACGCACTATTCAACGTCATCTTCATCAGCTTAGCCTTGTCAATAGACGGTGTTGACAAATTCCTCACGAACTGACAGCCACTCAAGCACAACAAGACTTGATCTCTGTAAAGAATTGCGTGCTCACCCACATGAAATGCGCTTCTTCAGAAGGATCGTGGAGAGGGATGAAAAGTATTTATTTTTCCGTATTTCCGAAAAGGAAAATCAATGACTCTTCCCCGGTATACCCGTTTAACCGGTGGTTAAACAAGGACGCTTCGATTGCATAGTTATGCTATGTATGGTGGAATTTTTAGTCACAATTTTGAAACACAATTTTGCAATTTTTAAAAACTGTCTTACGCAATTGTTCATGTACGCAACTGTCTGGTCACCGTACTATTTTAATAATTTCCTAATTTTAATTTTTTGAATTATATTGAAATATGGGTTGAAAGGGGCTGAAAATTTACATGGGTTGAAACGTTCTACAACCTTGCCGATGAGGCAGGACTGTTTAGGAAGTTGTTACCTACTGAGACACTTGCTGATAAAAATTACCTTCAAAATGAAGGTTATATACAAGTGAAAGATAGAGTAACTCTATTTATCCACTTAATCCGGGTTCGGAGGCGCATACTGGGGATTCCAACCTCTACACTCTGAAGCTGGATAGAGTCTACACCATTCTCTGTGAGCGTTATCCGACAATGGTCAAAAGCAACTGAGTTCTTCTAAAACAATACAACTCTCCGGCACACACTGCACCTTTGACTCGTAGTAAAATTCAAGGGCTACATAAGATCAAAATTTTGTCACACTTTGTCTACAGCCCCGACCTTGCTTCAGCAACTATCACCTCTTTCGGGCTATGGCGCATTTTCTTACAGTTCGATTCAGTAGAAGAGGTTGAGCAAGGGTACCGCGATTTGTTCGCTTTAAAAACGACCAATGGAATCGAACAACTGGCTGAAAGATTTTTGAACACCATCGAAAATAAATGTCTACATTTTGAAGAATAAATGTGTTCTGCTTATATGCCTTGTTATCTCGAAAAAATTTGAGTGAAAAATGAAAAAAACTTTTGAATCATCAAAGTACATGATTGTCATTTATGACTTTATTACTACCTAGCATATTATTTTATCAAGATTGAATTTGTTAAGTGTAAGGAATAAATATTTTCGTTGAATTATATATTGTGTTTTATGTATTCTTAATAGATTGTCCCTCTCCAACTCACATGGTTAGTTGTTATAACAATAAACTTTTGTGTTACATATGGATTCAGATTTTTAAATGTCAAATAATGACTGTAGCACAAATGCTTCTAAGAACCTTTTTGAAGACCAAGAAGATTTAAGCAAAGAACACTCGGGACGACTCAATCAATTCTGTGATCATTAAAATATTGTAAATGAAACGTTTTACATTTTATAATGTTTTCTATTAGACAACGCTCACATCAATACTTATATTATTAACTTTACATAGATTACACAATTCTTAAATTTCCTTTATATTTCCTACATTCTTTACCAAATATCCTAATCAGTCTAGTCTTATTCAGGAATATATTTTT
>MQRK01153625.1:0-16154 GCA_001938485.1 Girardia tigrina | reverse complement strand
AAATAACCTTAAAAATCATATTAAACTTGATTATTTACTATTAATTCTTAACCCTATCCATTAATAAAATAAACTTTCAACATATTATGTAACAGTACCATTTTGAGTGATAAGAATATTGATTATTTTACGACTAAAAATTAAGAAATATAATTAATTAAAAACAATTAATCCAAACTTTTACAAAAATTATATTTATCATTAAAAATAGAATATACTTAAATTCGATATGTGATTATCACATTATAAACATTTATAATAATATTTCAAAATAATATTATTTAAATAACATTTGCTAGCAGTTTTATTTTTCCTAACCTTTATTTAATCCTTTTTGAATTAGGAAAATAACATGTAGCCCATACAATCCCGAAATCCCGGGAATTTCAAAGTAAAATTTATGGCCAATGAAGCCTAAATATGAACTTTATTTAAAATATGAAGTTGTTCTTCAGTTGGTTAATCTGGACATACAACTGTACAACAACGGAGTTCCAACAAGTTAAAATTGAAAATGATGTCAAATCAGTGTGGAAAATAACAAGTGATGAAGATACAGACCTAGTAAATGAATCAAATGATTGCTTCAAAATATATACAAATGTGTTGATGATTCTAAGTCTTTCTCATACAAACAAATAGGAGAATCCCATTGTCTTGAGAAGCGAGATGATTAATTAAATATAAATAGATTTAGATTGACAAAATAGAAAAAAATAAAATTCCGAAAATATTATAATTATTATAAATTGAAAAATGTCATAAAACAATTGCAATTTTTGCATTCTCAAAGGATAATTATTCTTACATGACAATTAAAGAACTAAAATTGTGGAATACAGACTGACAACATTTTTGGAACGTAGCCAAGAAGTAAATAAATAATTGATTTGGATCACACAACAAAATATAATTTTTAATTTCGTTTTGAAAGTCGACAATCGTGACTAAATTATTTTGTTTATTAACTTTTATTTTTGTGATGTCATCAGATTTTCTTATCAGTTCTAAATAACGACAGATTAATTTTTGAATTAATAACTTTCTACTTGGAAAACCAATTAGTTTCTTTTTTTGCTAAACTTTCGCCAACAATGTAACTTGTATAGACTGTCTTATATGTTAAAGAATGAGCTTTAAAGCATTATAGTTATTCTTTTTCTTTCCATAATATAAAATCACTAAATTTAGAATAATATTTACTTTTCGAATTTATTTTTGCAATTTATTCGTTTAACATGGATGCCTATTACTGAAAATATCAATCAAACTAAATTTTCCCTCGCTATGTTCCGCTAAGCTTCTTTTACCAAAAAAAGTAATATATAAATACAAAGTGTATGAATAAAATAACATTCTCTGAATGCGATCTTACAGATGGACGTTAGTACTAATGTTACAAAAATCGTGTTAGTACTGCAGGGTTAAACACTTATTTCAAATTAAGTATAAATTGACTTAGGCCACTTTTAAAATGAACGACTCAAATAATACTACACAAAAAAGCAATGAGAAGAAAAAAATTGTTTATGTCTTGACGACAGTTTATAATAATTTGGTTACTATAGAACCCTTCATTCCTATTAATCCCGATTTATTCTGTGCTTCACTTTTTTATTTTCCCGTTTATATTTTTGTTCCTTCTTAAAGCTCCGTAATTTTTAATTTTTTATTGGTGTGGGTAAATGTAAATGTTTATTTTGGTGTATCATGTATTTATTTTTATATTTATTTTCCATTTATTCATCACTGTGAAAAAAATTGATGGAATGAAAAAAAAACAAGAAAAAACAATAAAATAAAATTTTTGTTAGTTGATTACTCCTTCATACTCTCATTCTTATTTTTATTGTGATCTATATATACTTTTTTTATCCTTCCGCTGTTACAGTTTTTTGTTTGACATAATTATTAAAAAAAACACTTTAAATTTTTTATTCCTACCTCGAGCCTAATAATTAAAATTTAACAAAATCATATTGTTAAAGGTGATTTATATTGTAATACCCTGATAAAAACGCACTTAACAGTTCCCTTGCTAATTTTTATTGGAGATGCTGTTTTGTATGCAAAAGTCTCATTTTTTATCATAATCTGCACAAATACTAAAAAAGAAATTTCTCCAGATGTATTTCAAAGAAATTTTAGTAAGAAATAAATACAAATTTTGCATTTTCAACCAAAATAATGTTGGGTTGTTCGGAAAGTCATTTCGTTTTTTTTAATACTTGTTTTAAATGTATCTTTTATATTAATAATCATTAATAATCATTGACTATATTATTTATTTTAGTAGTTGGTAATCAAGGTTAGATCTGGAAAATTTTGGAATAATTAAAAACATTTATATTTGATTTTTGACCTATCAAAGATGGAAAGCAAGAAACAGCATTTACGGTATGTATTACTTTTTTACTTCCGAAAAGGTAAAAATGCTGTACAAGCAAGAATAAAATTATGCGAAGTGTATGGAGAAGATGTGTTAACAGAACGTCAATACCAAAACTGGTTTAAAAAATTTAGATCCGGAAATTTTGATTTTGAACATTCTTCACGTTCTGGAAGGCCCATTGAGGCCGACGAAGACATAAAAAAAGGTATTAATAGATTCAAACCGGCGAATAACAACTCGTAAAATTACTCAGACATTAAATTTATCTAATTCAACCGTCTATGATCATTTGAAGTGCCTAAGTTTTACATCAAAACTCGACACATGGATTCCTCATAATCTTACCGCACGAAATTTATGCTGTCGTTTAGACATCTGCGATATGCTTCTCAAACGTCAAGAAAATGATCCATTTTTGAAGCGCATCGTCACTGGAGATGAGAAATAGTTAGTCTACAATAATGTAAAACGCAAGAGATCTTGGAGTAAAAAAGATCAACCTGCTCAAAGCACTTCGAAAGCTGAAATTCATCAAAAAAAAGTGATGCTATCTGTTTCGTGGGATTTCAAAGGAATCGTATTTTATGAGCTTCTTCCGGACTAAACTACGATCAATTCGGACGTCTACTGTCACCAGCTAGACAAATTAAATGAATCCCTTAAACAAAAAAGGCCAGAATTGATCAATAGAAAAGGTGTAGTGTTTCACCAAGATAATGCCAGACCTCATACAAGTTTGGTAACTCGCCAAAAGCTTTTACAGCTTGGATGGAACACCATGCCTCACCCACCATATTCTCTAGACCTCACACCTGATTATCATTTGTTCCGGTCTCTACCAAATTATTTAGATGGTAACACTTTTGGATCAAATGAAGATGTTAAAAATCACCTGGAAAAGTTTTTTAGCAGCAAAGAACAAATATTTTATGAACGTGGAATCATGTCATTATCAGGAAGATGGAAGAAGGTATTAGACCACAATGGTCAATATGTATTCCAATAAAATATTTAGTCGTCATAAAAATTTGTCTTTTACTTTAATACCATAAAACGAAATGACTTTCCGAACAACCCAATATATAAAACTCTTTGCGAGATACTGCACAGTTCTGTAGTACAGATTTCATTCAGATACTAAGAGTTTCATTTTTCCATTTTTTTTATTTTTATAAATCTAATTTTTTGCTACCAACATTCTAATAAAGTCAGTGAAATGGAATGGGCTAATGTTATTATTGTTTTGAGAATTGATTAAAATAATATTTTAAAATAATGCTGCAATTAGATTTAAGTTCGAAACTGATTTTTTTACCATCTATACATGATAAAACTAATATAAACTTTAATAGAAATAGTTACAATTAAGTAGCATATTAAATTATAAGAAAAACATAATAAATCTTTTCTCGTAAAATTTTAGATAAATTGTAAAAATGTTCTAAAATCCTTACATGATATACGTGATAACACCAATAGCCCACATGTCTGTAGCATAGGATATAGGATTGTAATTGATAACTTCCGGAGCTAAAATTGTACAATGAATTAAAATAATGAAATATTAAAATTTATTTATTAATAACAGAATCGAAACTTCCGATTCTTCATCTGAATTTATCATTAGTAATACAATTTTAACAATTCTTATAAAGTTGATTTTCATAACCAATATTATTCAGATGACATTTCAACCACCATTTCAATGTTTTCTGTAAATCAAAGAGAATATTTTGAAAGATTTTATAAAAATGTACGTAAACAAACCAAGATAATTTTTCATAAATATCAAGAAACTGTAACAAATTCAACAATAAATATTTAGTTAAAAATATTAATACTAAAACTTAATACTTCCAAGGTACTCATATAATACATTATATTCTTTTACAATAATAATTATTATTATTTTAAAATACTGATTTTTTGACCAATAAAGTGTATAAAAATACAAACAATCAAGTCTGGAATGTATGATAAAATGTAACATAAAATTATATATAAATAAATGTGGCAAAATGTCATGTACTGAAATTGTAACTCAGCAGTTGCTTTGAAAAAACATCTATTTTTATGTAAAATTAAATTTAGTATCATTTTTGTTTACATATTTTTAAATTTTCCTGCACATCGACTTCAAATTAATAATAATAAATATAATAATAATAATAAAAATAATGGAAAAGAAAAAAAATTATATGGTATATACATTTGAATAATATTGATTATAAAACGGAAATAAAAATTAAAGCATTTAAAATATTTTTTTAATTAAAATATAAAAAGAAAGTTACTTTTACAGTGCAGTCAATAAACTACGAAATCAATACGTTTTCAGAGCATTCTTTAAACACGCATAAGGAAGTAGTACAAAGTAAAACTTGAATATTAATTTTATGGTCGAAAGATCTTGCACATACTGCTTCACATATCGCTCTCGTAATAATTATTAAATTAAGTGCATATAAACATCAAACTAATACTCTAGTAAGACAAACTTGGTTTGAAGATTATTCCCATTTATCGAACGGATTTTAACACCTTTAAGTTCTTCAAGGAAACTGGATGAGATAACCAGATGTATCACCTTTGAATTGTTTTATTTAGGGTGTAGCATGGAAATTTGTCCCCAATTCATAAGTCGCCAACGAAAGACATTTGAATATTTCCTGATTCAGAAATTCTGAAACCAGTCAATGAAATTAAAATATCATTAAAGAAAGAACAAGTCTTAAAAACATTCGCATCATCCTTTTCAACCTCACCAAGATTGTTGAAGTTACAGACACGAAGAAAGTTGGCCATCGAACGGAAAAGTTAATAGTCGGATGGCCCAAGGTCCAGGTTATAAGTTAAGTGTGAAAGAAGTTCAATGGCTTCAAGTATTTTTATCTTTTCCTTGGTTTGCCTGGAAGTGAGTGCTTTGAAGTTGTCTTGTTGCAGAAGATTAATTTTAATATATATTGTGATACATATTATGAAAGAACGGTTCAAAACCTTAAAAATAGTATATAATGCAAGTATATAAAATATCTTTATTTAGTAAAAAACAATAAGATAAAAAGACAAAAATTCAGTAAGAACTTTAGGTTCACCGTAATATATATACAGATATGGATTGAAAATAATAATTTGTATATTAAGTAAAATAATAAATACAAAAAGTTTCAGTCTCTTTCTGAGATCTCATTATAATTTTAATTATTTATAGTAACAGGGACCATCTTGACTTTGTAAAATATTTTGAATATAATATATTTTATCCGATTTCTATCAAATCAATTGGCAAATTTAATTCCAGTCGTATTGTCATAGTCTATTTATAATTGTTAGATTTTTTTATTGTTTGTTGTTTATCGAAAGGTTCCGAACTCTTTTTGACCAGTGAAAATATAAGAACTTTATTTTTTACATCTGTATAGTTTACGCTTATTAAAATAGTGATAATAAAATAATAATACTAACAATAAATATAACATCATTTTCGCTTTCCCAACCATTCGATCTGATCCAAGTATCTAATCTAGATTCCAGTCCATTCATTTACATATAATTGATAAACCATTTGTTTAAAAATTTTAACTTAATATTTTTTTCAGTTTTAATCACTTGAAAATCTGTAAAAAGTTTCTAATGTATTTCAATTAATTTAGGCAATTGAAATATCAATGGGAATATTAACTAATTCACAATCACGTATTCATAAATCATTATCATTTCAACATCAATTATTAATGAAACATCAAATTCTTTCCATCAAAAAGTAATAAATCATTTAATCAAATATAGAAGCAAACATTAGAATAATTTCAGATCATTGTAGGAATATAATTGATAATTTGTCAGATTTATTTTTTAACAAAGTGAATCGTTTTTTCTGCTATTTAATATTACTAATGCCAAATGTGAAACAAAATGGGTGAAGGGAAATAATCTCATTGAAAGTGGATAATAGTTTTTTGTGGATTTCTCATGTAGGATACAGAAATGTTAATTACTCAGAATCAATTATTAGACATATTATTAACGGAAACATAAACATCAGATTCTATCATCCCAGCACCTGTTTTAATTGATATAGTAAAATATCAATAGAAGTCAAAATGATAGTACGGTATTTCATTAACTGGCAATTATCCCATCCCGAGATTGACTGTTGATAGAAAGAGAATGTTACTTTCTCACAGATTTCTCTTGGATTATTTTCCAGTCCAAAAGCAGCAGATTCAGATAAACAAAAATATTAATCAACATTTGTTCCATGAAATAAATAAAATCGTTTAAAAACATAACTTAATTATTATTTTTACTTAATAATTTATATTTCTTTATATTTTAAAATTTATTTATCGTAAAATGTGTGCGTCAAAATTTACATATAAAATAAATAAAGTGAAAATTGGAAAGACAAAACGTTAAAAATAAAAAAAAATATTGTTATAAAATTATATTCACTAGCATAATTAACCATGCAAAAAGAGAATTATTTTTCAAATAACGTAAGCAAAATTAAATAAACTAATAAAATAAATAAATCGTTTTGAAATACTTGAAATAAAAACAAATCTCTTGTATTTGATAATAAACAAATTAGTTTTAGAAATTATCAAATTAAAAATGCAATTATTGAAAGAAATTCAAAGATAACATTTGACATTCATATTTTGATGCATATTTTAATTTATTTATATCTGGTAGTTTTGTGGGTTGTTGTCTGTCTACTAGGATGTTCATGAGAAGGGTCGATTCCAGACATTTCACATAACCTTTTCATTATATTTTGAGTGAAATTTTATTTATTTCTATCTTAAAACCTACTATTTTAATGAGAACAGAATCTTCAATCATAGCAAATCTATTTGCCAAAACTTTAACTTCTTATAATCTACTTTCAAAAATCTTAAAGAATGCATTAGTAATATATTACGACCAAAATCAATCACGATAAATATTTAATAAAACTTCATAATATCAGCCTCTTAGATTTGGGACAACTTTAAATTGACAATTTAACAAATTTTATGCAAAATTAAGGGCAACATTCTTTTACAATAATTTTGAGATTATAAAAGCACTAGAAAACTGTTATTTTTATAAATGATTTTTCTATTCCTTTGAATGTGCGACTAATGTACTTTAATTCTCATTATACTCTCAAAAATTTTTAAAAAATTGTATGTTGTCATATGTCTTGTATCCAAAAAAATAATTATTTTGAATAAATTTCGCAATTTGAAGTTCCATAAATTTACCGGTTTTTAATTCTAATGAAATTAAATTGTATATAAATAAATCACTCAGTTTATTTAGAATAGTTCGAATAGAAAAAGGATAAAATGATTCTTTTATTAAATATAATTTTATCAAAAATAATAACTATTTAAATTTTTAAAAATATATAATATTGACGCTGCCATACTCATGAATTATAATGTCGATTTACAATACAATCTCTCATAATGTGAATTAAAGTTTAGTTTGTTCACTAATATATCACTAATGTTCACTAAATCGTCATTTCAAAACATGGATTAACAAATATTCACAGGCTATTTGATCGAGTAAGGTTTTGGATCATTGAAATTTTGACAGAGATAGAGTTTCTTTATGAGTTTTTTATTCTTCAAACTAACTTTGATCCACCTTCTCAGGGGTTGCATTATATCATTGTTAATCAGACACTATAACGTATTTATTGACACGCAAAATGAAAAAAATAGGACAAAATCAATATTAAAGGTAACGATAGGTAACGACGTATAGGATTAATTATTACAAATGGAGGATATCAAAACAGTTTTGGCGTTTTAATAAATAACGAAACAAAAACGTTTTAACTCGTAATAAATTAATAATTCAATGAGTCTGAAGAATAAATATGTCATGCTCAACAATCCATTTCATGCTCTCAGGCCTTGCATGAATCTATCTCACCAAGAAATTCTGCTGTGCCTTGCATCTCAATTATTAAATCTTTATTTTTAATTTCGCGTGCTAAACCAAAATCTATCAATTTTATTTTTCTTTCTTCCAAATCTTCTATCATTACATTTTCGGGCTGAAAAATAAACCTTGTCTGAATTATTTTACCAATATATAGAAGTTTAAATGACTAGAAATTTCTTTAGTCAATAAAAAATAAATAACTAAACTTCAACCTAAAGTTTAAGAAATGATAATAAAATAAATCAAATATATACATAAAAAGTAATAAAAAGCAATAATTTAATTTAATGTCTCAAATAACTTGATGAAGTCTATTTTTTGTCTTAAAAGAATATCTCTAAAAACCGAAGATGTGTAGAAATAATCAGTTTCAATAAATATGAAAATTAAAAAATTAAAATTAACATAAAAATAAAATTACTGATAATATTGTTTTATTTATTGTTTATAAATCTTAAATATAATATAGTGATAAGGTACAAGTGAAAAAGACTAATAAATTCTGGAATCTAAAAGATACTTAAATGATTGTAATCTATTCTCAAAAAGAAAAAAGATTTCAAAAATTTATTTTCAAAGAAATATTGATAGGTATTAATTAAAAAAATTTTCTTTAGTAATTAAATGTAATATATTTAGTGATAAGTAGAGTGACCGTAGAATTGACCTGAAAATATTTTAAGACTTTATTATCACAGAATTTGACTGCATTTTTATCAATAAACCCCTAAAAAAGTAAACCCAAATCAATTTTATTTCTTCTAAGCACAACAAACAATTATCAGGTATAATTAGTCATTCTTGTTATTATTGTATGCTAAACACAATTATTAAACCCTATTTGATGGAAGAAAATTCCAGTCTTTTGCAAAATGTTTCCAAGAATAAAAAAACAGCTTTCGGTATCTACCAAGGTTGTTTGATAGTTAAAAAACATCAAATAAGTGGTTGGAACAATATTTTATCGTTCATGACTGACAATATCAAGTATTTCGTTCTTTTCCGAACGTTTCGCTATTGAGATATATTGAATAGTTCATCTTCAAAAACTAATGTACTAAAATCATTGTGCAATTTCTCTGTTTTAGGTCACTTCAACATCATTAAACAAAGAGACATATTTTGTCATGTTTATCAACTCTCTTATTAAATTCTCATATATTAAAGCTGTCCAGGTACGGACAACAAGAACTACATCCTCAGTGAATTTCACTACAAAATATCAAATAGCAGGTAAATGATCTGAGTACCACATCCCTGCTTTAGATCATGTTCCCCAACGTGTAAGTATCGGCTAAGGTGCTTGACTGGTTTCATCAAAAAGCAGACGACGATCACGATTTTTAACAAGAGCTGATTTTATTCATGTTATTATATCATCAATTACTGACAAAATGCATGAATTTTTAGAACACAATTTAATTTTCATTGTATATATTGTATATTTTTATTGTATATTTATTGTGCAATTAATCAACAATAAGCAGTTTTCAATTTTTTTACATTAAGTAGATCTTATTTTGACTTATTTATTTTCTTACGCACGAAAAAGTAGCAGAATTATGTTTAGTTTGAAAAACTAACTTTGCATGTCGATTTTGATTCTATAGACTTAGGGTCGCCCTGGCGATAAGTCGCACTGGCTATACGAGTTTTGGAAATGAATTGTTGTGTCGTACTCATTTACTTACAACTACACTACTTTATTTATTCTTTTAATTATTATTTAATTATCATATATTTTCAATATGGCAAGCGAAAGCGGTAAATTGTCAATCAAAATATATGTTCAAAATAAAGAAAATAAACAATTTAAATCTTGAACACCGATTTCACTGAGATTGTCTATGAGTCAGAAGGAGGACGATATCGGTTTAGAAATATTCAAACTATAATATTAATAATACAAATGACATTCCGAAACATCTTTTCCCCCTTGACCAATCCTGAGGCCCCTAAATCCTTGGTTCTTTTAATATTCACTATTCATATAATTGACGACAGTTTCTGTCTTTCATTCATCATCTATTTTAATCTTTATTTCCTTTTTTCATTTAACTCCCTTTTGATATGGAAATTTTGGACCTTTATATCATAATTCTAAATCATCGCATTAGTTTCTATTAAATCCTCATAATTATAAATCAACTAGATTTTCTTTCGTTGAGATATATTTTCATTCCAATTATGTTTGAGACAAAAATTTTATAAAAACTCCCATGCTGGGTAAACCAGTACAGTATATCCTGACTATCACCCCACAAATGAATCCCTTTCATTTCTATCTTCAATTCTTGTGACAGTTTACAAGGTGATTTCATATTCAAGCAAGCAGCCACCAGTTCTAATCTTTGAATTGATACAACATTCACATGAGTTACTTTTGCCATTAATATCTCAATATGTATTCTCATTTAATCTTCTTCCTCTTCTTTAGCATATAAGATTGCTCCAAATGCATCCAAATGCTCCATGATTAGATGCATCAGCAAATACATGCAACTCTCTTTCGACTTCTTTAATTTTAAATAAAACTCTTTCACCTTTTAATCACCTTTCAATCTTATGATGCTTTTTTATTGGCAATCCTTCATCCCATTTTCATGAATGGAGAAAACAATCCCAAAAGGTTAAAAATTCTTATAATCGTACTTAAAAATTTCCTTTTATTTAATATTTCTTCTGTCAGTAATTTTATTTCTACTCCGAAAGTATCTCGAACAGAATTCTAAGAAACTCCTTATTATTTATTATTTTATTCACCATTTTTTAATGAAAATCAAAAGCTGTAAGCTCAAAATGGTCATTTTGCATTTCATGTTTAAAAATACACCTTAAATTGAGATTACAGACTTAAACAAATGTTTAATAAGAAAATCCATGAAATATTGCTCTCATTAATATAGTTTATGTGATGGTGTCAAACCAAATTTTTAAAACTTGTGACCACATTTTAAAAGAAATTTTACAAGAATTCAAATTCGTTAAGAAAACTTTTGTTATCAAGCTTTTCTTTATCAATAAGCAATGAAATGTGAAGGTGAAGGTCTTATGAGTAAAAATTATTTAAGTCCGTTTTCAAAACATGGCTCTGACAGTTAAGAATGTTTCAAAGTAACAGCTGATTTTGGTGGTTGTATAATATTCAATAATAAATTAATAACTTGCTTTGAGATTCATGCAAAACCCATGTTTTACTATGTTGAAATGTAATTTTTATGTTTATCTAGAACCATTGGCGGAAGGTTTGAATTTTGTTTTAATAGGAAAACAATTTCGGCTAAGTTGCACAGAATGCTTGTAGAAGTTTATGGTGAAAAATGATCGGATTTATAGATCATGTAGGGAATCGTGTCGAACTTTCATGAATTGTGATTTCAGTAATAAAGACAAAACTCTCAATGGGCGGCCAAAAAATCCAAAGACGTACAAAGTATTAATTATCGAAAATTATTAAATTGAAAAAATAAAAAATGATAAATAGTACTTATTAGTTGATTAATTTAATTTTTCATTTTATGGTTATAAATATTTTTTATTTTAAATTAAAGTCATAGAATTATTAAAAATCATAATATGAAATAATGATAATAATAGGTTGTCCTTCGAAACACTTAGATATATTAATAGGAGGAGGAGATGGAAAGGAATGCCAATAAATTGAATGCAATACTGGGACAGACATCAGAGTCGTGTTACACCAGTTCCAGTAGCAGTTGCAATTACAGTTGCAGTGGATAATAAATAATAATAATAATAAAGAGAAATCAGTATATATAAATAGATCATGCCAGTTAGACCGGGCCTGCAGAGGCCATACACGCCACACTGTGCCAGCAGCAGCTTACTTCCATGGCATCAACCCACAGGTGCTGTTTCACAGCACTACTAATAATAACCTATGCCAATTATTTTACTGATCAATCCCAGTCTGTATTTGGATGACAGATGAATGAATGATCAGTGCAAATGGGCAACATCGAAATGAGGGAAAAACCGAGATTTGTGTGCAAGTGTCGATGGGGAGTGATTATTCACTGTTCATTGGATTTACTGATGACACATACACACGTGCGTGCACACAATACACATACAACAACACACTCATCAACACTGCACGCCGGCAGCCATCGATACAGAAAAAAATAGATTGATCGACTTCATCCCGATAATATAAATTATAATTTAACAAAATCTAAAATTTGTCATTAAAAACAAAATTAGAATTAATAAAAATAATAATTAAACGAAACAAAAAAAATAAATAATTAATTGTTAAAATTTCAATAAACACTAAAATATAAAATCGATTATTTAATTAAAAAAAACAAAAAATAAATGAAAGAACAAAATTATATTTATAATAATTTTCACCTTTAAATCAAGATGAACGACTTTTCTTTCGTGCATGTGTTGTACGCCCAACAGGATCTGTTCGATGAATTCCGACGCTTCTTCTTCTGACAATTTCTCACTGTCGGAAATGTGATCGAACAGCTCTCCTCCTGACACTCTGTGACAAACACACAAAAAATCATTATTATCGACTTTCATCGACTCATTTTCAACAATTTGTTGACTTACAATTCCAACACCAACACGATATGTTTACCCACATCATAACAGAAAAACAATTTGATAATATTCTGATGATTTAACATTGTTAAAATGTGAGCTTCCCGTTCGATTTCTTCGAAACTCATTCCGATACTTTTCGAATCCAATAATTGACGAAGACGAATGAATTTGGCAGCGTATTCGATTTCTTTTGTTTTATCGGCACAATGTTTGACTTCGGCAAAATGACCACTGGATTTGAAAGAAAAATGCGGTTTTACAAATATTTATTTGATTGCTTTTTTATTTTAAATACAAATTAAATTAAAAAAATGAATAAAAATCAATTAGATTCAAAAGTGAATAATAATCAATTCAAATTCAAAAGTGAATAATTATCAATTCAAAAATCAAATAAACGCACTGGCCAAGTTTGTCTCCGACTTTGAAAATATCGAAAAAATTTCCACTCTCAAAATTCATAATTTTTTTCGGACGGTTTTGTTTAATATTCGCATATAATTTCAGTTGAATATGCGCAACTTTACACAGGTGTCAATTTTGAATGATAGTTTAAATAGTGTCATGAGGAATTATCGATTATAACAAATTTCATTTTTCTTATTAAAAGAGTGAAAGTTGAAAATATATTTTTATTAATCGGTTTTTGTTTTGAAAATTTAAATTATTATGAAAATTAATTCATCCAATTAAATCTTTAATTAAAGATAAAACAGGAAATTTTTTAAAAATTAAAAAAATTTTTTAATTGTTCGTAAATATTTTAAATACTTTGACTTGAATTTAAAAATTAATACTATATTTTCAACTGTCCTTAAAAGAGGACAACGAAATATTATGAGTTAAGAAAATTAAATATTATAAATAACGATTAAAGCAAGTTTAGAAAAAATTATCCCGGTAATTTTTAGGAAATTTTTAGAAAAAGTGCCTTGTGAAACCTTGAGCCTTGCATCCATGAACAAAGAACTATTAAAATATTGTATAGCAAAGTATCACTCTAGTCTAGCCAACATACTTAATTTCATAATGACAGGTAAAGGCACTCATTATTAGTGGTGTTAGAGACACTGTTTTCAGGTTGATTCAATCTAAGGCTGTTGAAACTCTACAAAATCGGAGGGACAGTAAGAAGATTCTGTCACTTGTTATAGCTGTAGGTGAACTGGTGTTCGGTTTGGTTCTGTGGTTGAGAATAATACGTAATTTTGGTCACGAGTTTGGAATTCTGGTGACGACCTACACTTCGATTTCAAAAAGTTTGGTAGATATTTGCAGTGACAGGCTACAACACTGAAATCATGTTTCCAAGGTGTTTGAGAGGAACTCTAGAAGCAAAGATTCAGATCGATGTTTGTAAAATATGTTTCAAAGGAGAAAACTACAGGAGGATGGAGACAAATGGGATCAATGATCAAAGTGATCCATAGCCCGTTGAAAGACAGGCGAAGTCAGTAGTATCTCTGGAAACATTTCTTATGACTAAGGTGTCTCGAAGGGAGGTGAGAATTCTTCAAATTCGTCTGTTAGAAAATGCAATGATATAATGACTTGGATAATCTCGTTGAATTATCTGTCCTGAAATAAGTCGTGGCTACTAGAGTAGATTTGGTGGTAATAAGTCTTCAAGAAGTGAGATTGAGGTCAGTAAGTAGTATAAGTCTTATGAGGGACGGTAATCTACAAAAGGTGCAATTAGTGATTAAGTACACTATTGAAAACTGTATCAGAAGAAAAGATTGATAAAAGTGATGTTTCCCAGTCAGTGCTTAAAAATGATGACAAGTTCCTTTCAAAGGAGCAATGGGTAATTGTGTAGTACGGGAAGGGAAGAATAGTGATTCATTAGATGTGTTTAAGTATCCAGAAACTAACATATTTAATTGTTTTGAAATAAAGTTCTATCTTCTTCATCGCTTATTGTTACAGTTTATTGGGTCTGATGGTTGAAAGATGGGGCCAATCAAATCTCCCGAACGATATTTCCACCTTACTGGTCCTGGGTCCGATAGTGACTGGTATTGTCATCGGTTTTTTTGATCGCCGGATCGATCGTTTTAAGTGTTTGCGTTGATTATCGGATCCCGCGTTCAACTTGAAATTGATATTCGGCAGGCAAGAAAACTTTTCATTGTTGTAATGAGAATAAATCGATTAAAGTCGATCAATAAGAGCAAATTCAAAAAATTTCTAACGAAAATGATTAATTAAAACTAAACCATTGTGTTTCTCTATCAAACAAATCTTTCATATAAAAAAGGAATTTTTTACACAGATCAGAAATTCTAAAAGAGAAAAATATATAGAATACCAATTATAGAATTTAAACAAGTTGTTATTTTCGTTACGGATTTGTTAAATTTGTCATTTGTGAGATTTCTTTTGTAGGGTGTCGTATATCCCTTCAAATACAAAAGTCAGATTATCGATTTATTAATATACAGAAAATGTTTACAAAGATATGTTGAATAAATAATAAAATGTTATCAAATAATAGTAGAATACTATTATTTTTCTTAATTATTTTATAAATATTTAAATTTAATTATTTTATTTATATTTACAAAATAAATAATATGTAAATATTATTGCAAAATATTATATTATTTATATTTTAAAAGGTTAAGAATTAAGTTAAGCCTAGAGGCCAAACGGACAAATTAGGTACAAATTAAGTGATTCGTGCAGAGTCAAAGAATAAGTGGCTGCAAAAGTGGTTATCAAAGGTCCAAAAATCGGACATTATAAATAATGCAGCAAACAGTTAACACTTGATGGTTTTTTAACATTTTTAGGTAACATTGATTAATATAGTTTTTTAACATTTTTAATCTCTGGAAAAACAGTTGGCAAGGATAAATTTTTAATTGGAGGCTCTTAAATATTGGGAAGAAGAATTATTATTGAATAATTTAAATTTCGGTTGATTGATGAGATATAATTGGAAAAGAATCCAAGAAGAATTATTACAGAATCCTAGAAAGAATATATTGAGAAAGAAGGAATCCAGAATCGCAGGATAAAATAGGTTAATAATCATATGAATATTATTTAATTTGTGATAATGACATTTTAAATAAATTATAGTTTTCTTTCTAAAATTATATTTCTATTTACACTAAAATCTTTTGCAAGTAAACTGATATTTGATATCGAAGGGCGGCCTCTCCAATCAAGAATTAACTAGACACATACAACATTCTTTAGGCTATCATATATATATATATATATATATATA
>MQRK01153623.1:0-12544 GCA_001938485.1 Girardia tigrina | reverse complement strand
TTTTCAGGGGTGGGGGTGTCTCCCGATTTTAACCCTCTAAACTTAAACGATCCTTAAGCTCCTTAAACGTTCCTCGGACCTCCTTTTTTCTCCCCGATTAAAATCCAATCAAGGGTTTCATTATTAATCTTTGTTTTCAGCCTCGCCTGTAGGGCCGAAAACGTGGATTAAAATAGGAACGCCCAATTGGATTTTAATTGGGAAAAAAACGAGAGGTCCCGTTCCTCTAAGTTTTGTTTTTCGTAATAATTTTTTTAAACAATTTTTAGGGCATTTTATCAGGGGGAGGTGGAAATCCACCCAATCACCCCCCCCTGGCTACGCGCCTGCTAAGTATATTATTAAGTATATTAATTATTAACTTGAAATTATTGAAAATCGTTATTTGATTTTCTATTCAATGTAAGTTGTCTACATTTGAGGAATTGTGTCGCGGGCCGGATAAAATTATGTCGTGGGCCGGATTTGGCCCGCAGGCCGTAGTTTGGAGGCCCCTGGTTTAAACCAATCGCCTTCTCTTCGGTGATAAACTTCAGGAGAAATTATAATTAAAATCCCGGATCTTTGTAGAAGATATTAAACAGGTGAAACCAGCCATTTGACTGGTGGCTCTATTGCAAATCTTGATTTTAGCCTGAACTAGTTTACTTGATTCGTTTAAAGAATGATAGGACGTTTGTGTAATTTACTTTGTTATAACTATCTCGCAAACATTCACACAAAGAATTGTGGATCATCTTTCAGTGATTTGAAAGTTTAAATGGAAGCTTTGCGTAAATATGAAAATTTGGGAAGAACCGCTATATTAATTTGATGTACTGGTCTACTTGCAGCTGGTTACAAGAAAAATTTAGTAAAACGAATTTTAATAGAAACTTTAAAATTCCAATCAGAATGTAATGATTCGCTCTTTGTTATTTGCTCATCTTTTGATTGATTTTTATGGCGTACTATCACATATTTTATGATGTTCTTACTCGATACTCAATCAGCTATATGCCAACAAACTGTTAAGATGAAGACTTTGGGCAAAATACTTTTTCTGTCACTGGAGAACAGGTCAGACCCAAATAATATGCAATTAATATATTTGTGATGGAGAGGGACATCGTATAATTACGATGGAAATACCTTGTATGTGTATTTTTTGCTTCGCTAAGCAATGCTTTTTAATATTCCTTGACAAAAAATTTTCGTTCGCAAAAACAAAGTAGTTTTTGATTTACAGTGGTTTTACTGAATGACCAAACTCTAGCGCAGTGCACGAGAAAACGCCCGCTGCACGGATAAGTTTGCGGCGAAATATATTTGCAGTTCAGATGTTATCGTTAATCGTTATATTAAAAACTACTGCTAATTTTCTCGATAAAGCCGATAATTCAAAGCATTCATTACATTTTCAATAAATATTTCCATATTGGAATCTCAATAGTTTAAAATATTGAATAAAGTTACCTGATATCCTATGGTAAGAAGATAAACTTTAATTACGAACGTAGGTTTACCTAGTGGTGACTTTGATCATCCATCTAAGAAGTAAAGGGAACAGAAAGGATTTAGAATAAGATTGACAAGATCAATAGGAAGGACTATAATAATACATACGAACTAAGTTAGTTGAATGGTATAATCGTTGCTTAGTTTCAATATTCAAATGATCTACAGTTATAGTCGTTGGTGTATCGTAAAGAATGACATTATGTTTATAGCGACAGATATATGAACCTGTACGCAGTCAAGTGTAATGACACGGCATAATAGTGTCAATTGCCGCAAAATCAAATAATAATTATCTGTAAGATATCGTTTCCATTGTGTCATATAATAATGTATCCATAAGCCGTGTCAAACTGGTCGATGTAAGATAATATTACACCTTTTGGCACAACTTATTCCACTTGATAAATGTTCATCAGTTTCATATACTCGAAACGGTTTATCTTAATGTTAATTAGGTTTTAATCACCGTATATTTTCGTTGTAGTTTCTTATTTGCAAACTCATACGTAAATTAATCATAAATTATTTTGATGTTCTTCATCACATTAGAATCCTTATATAAATTACATGTATTATAAAGGCTGAGAAAGTAAATTCTCCTTGTTTCAAGACGAATCAATTGGATCAGTCAGGAATCTGGGATTCGGATTAGAAAAGATTATGAATTGGAATTTAGTTAAAACACAAGGAGAAGCCAGAAGAATGTAACTATAGAGACTTTGCAATTTAAAATCACGTAAACAAATTGTATTAATAATTGTATCTTTTACAAGAATAACAATGAAAAGTCTTAAATTTACTGATAAATTATATGTCAATTTATATCATTAACATGTTCTCATGAATATGTCTTTAAAATTATACAAATACATTTTAGATAAAGCTGACTAAAGAAAAGTAAAGATAGAAAATCCCGCCATTATTTTAAATTTATTTAAGCGTTTTACATATTTTGGAAGAAAGTAACATAAAATAAAAGAAGTGGTCATTTGACCTTATAAGAAGAGTTTTATGTGATAGGAGAATTTGAAGTACTAAATCTTCTAGGATTAATGAAAGTCTAAAGAGGCTGTAGATTAACATAAGGATGAAAAGGTTTAAACGGGTTCATCGAATAGATTACTTGAATAAAATATTATAATTTTTAATTATAAAGGGTGATTCATACTCATTCCTTAACATATGATTCATGAATCTCAGTCTTTTTAGAAAAGTTACAATGCTTCAGTTCCATAATAAAGACCAACTTTAGTATGTAAAATGAAAAATAGTAATTGAGAAAGAGATACCTTGGAAGTGCTTACTAAAACCTTTCTTTTATTGAAATTTTTTAAAGCACTTTCCCTAAAGTGTGAACTTTTGTCCGTAAATAGTTTCAGTATTTTCCTGTATAACTTAAATAGTCTCTGAAGTATTAACAACGACTTTTAAATTTCACATAATTTTAAAGAAAGAAGTGCAAAAGAGCTAAATCGTAAGACATCGCAGTTTATTTATTGGTACATGTGTACCGGAATTATTGTTAAAAAATAAGAATCAATGGTGCACAGAGTCCAATAAATGACTAAGCAATTCAAAGGTGGTTCTTGGATTTTCGAAGCCCAAAGTATAACAAACCTTTTATTGACGCATTCAAAAGAAAGAAAATGTGTCTCGTAGGTTTTAATGATTTTCTTTATTAAAAATCAGAGTTATCCTTTTGCATATAATTATTGATCAACTCGAGCTGAACAAGTTTTCCATTGAAGATCTTTATTCAAAATATAAAGCAGTGTCATGGGGAATTCTATTGATGAATTTTGGAAAACATTGAGAAATTGCAACGTTGTTATGTTTCATGTCTATATATTTAAAAATTTTAAATAAAGAATGAGTTTGTGTCATCCTTTAGTTTTTATTTGAAAGTTATTTTATAAACAGCATTTTATTTCTTAGAAAACCTGATCCATAGAGATCAACTTTATTTTGAAAATGCGGATTTCAATATATATTATATCTTTTAGTTTTTGTCGAAGAAAAAAATATTAGGTCGTCAAGTAAGAAATTTATAGAACTAAAGTAAACATTTTTTTGATAATTTACCAATGCAAATATTTGTCATTCATCAAAGTATGAACCAATATTATCGGCACATTTTTGAGGCCATTTTGAATAAAAATTTGGTGACCGAGAATCTATCAATTCATGGAAGATCGTTTTACGGAATCTTCGGAATTCCAATTTTTATCAAAAGGTTGTTAAAATTGAGGAAGAAGTGGTAGTCAGTTCGGGCTAGGTCTGGTGAGTATGGAGAATAATGTAGAATTTCCAACTCAATTTTCTGTAGTTTTGTCACGGTGTTTAGTGCAGTATGTGGTTTTACCAAAGGCGGCTGTTTTTTTCCATTCTTTATTAACTTTCTAATAAAGGTATATATATACATATATATATATATATATATGTGTGTGTATGGGTGTGTGTATGCATGGAATTTAGAAACCTGTTTTTGAAGGCCTTTTACTCAATCGATTTTCTTCAAACTTTGCAAACATACTCATTCTAGATGACAATAAATGATTATGTAAAAATTTGATCGAAAAAAACTTTTTAAGATCCCAAAATGGGAAAAAACGGAAAATTCGGAGTTCCAGAACAATATTAATTGAAAGATATCTATTTATAAATTATAAATAGTTTATATTAATTTTTATTGCATTTTTTTAATTAAAATTTTTTAAATTTTAAAAACTTTGTTGGCCAAGTAGAGTTCTGTCTGCATAAAGAATGGATATAAAAAATTTAATTTTTTGATTTACTAGTTGAGTTTCTGCATCATATCTTCGAATTGGTTGCAGTAGACATCTACTATGATCGACGAACCAAGTTCCATTAAGTCCTAATAGATTACATGTACAGCAGACAACCAAACACTCACCATCAGCCTCTTTTGATGAATTTTGTTCTTTGAACTGTGTTTTGTTGCTTCATTTGTGTCCACCCAGTTTGCTGAACGTTTGTGATTATCATATTGGATCTACATTTCATGACAAAGGACGATTCGATTCAAAAAGTAGATACATTTATAACGAGGAAACATCATCAAACAAGCATCCAAACGCTTTTGTTTCTGCTTTTTATTCAACTCATGTGGAACCCATTTATCCAACTTCTTCACTTTACCAATTTGAGCCAAATGCTTCAATATTGTTTTTTGCTTTGTAACAACAAAAATCAGAGATAAATCATGATCACTTTGTGATAGATCCTACTCCACGGATACCTTTAGTTTGTCATAGTCTACCTGCGTTGTATCCGAATACACTATTAATGTTTTGCATGGTTTCTGATGCTGAGGTTTCATGTAGGAAATCATACTTCATAATAGTTCGAATTTCTGCCATTTACATGTCATAAACTACTGATTATTAAAGCGAGTTATAAATAATTTCAATTAATTTTTATTGATGTGTTCAGCCAAGATATTTAGCAACCAAATAAAACTGAGCAACAAAATGTTAAGTCATTATCGAATTATAACTATTTTAATTTATTTTAATCATGTCTACAAATTTCATTCTTGACAAGTTATTAGCAAATAATTATTCGTGAAATTTTCCGTTATCTAAAAAGCTGATCGTCAGTCGTTTGAAACTTTTCAAAATATAATTTTTATTAAATGTGAATTGAAGTTGAAACAATTTTATAAGAGTGTGAATAAAAACTTTATTGTTGTAATTTAATTTATTTGACTTAAATTATTAAACATTTTTTTAATAATTTATGAACATTAGGTCCTCAAAATTGAACAGGAGTCATACGTCTTGTTGGTCACATACATCTCATCTGAAAGACAAATTGTTCCCACAATATCATATTTTAGAGTTATCTGTCAGTAAAATTAATATTTTGAAGAAGCTTTCAATTCTCAGTTGCACATCTATGCTGGAGAAGCATTGTCCGCAACAAAAGATCGTTTTTAATTGGTATATATTACAATATCCATGTGTTATATAACTTTTATATTTAGGAAAATACCAAGACTTTTATCACAGAAACAAAAACTTTCATTGGAAAATACAAACATTATATTCGGTGTTAATTTGTCAGTGTTTCAAAATCGGTATGGCCAGCCTTTTCCACCGGTTATTTTCAATATTTTTCAATATTTACGGCACCATGGTCCCACCACTCAGGGTATTTTTCGTAAGACTGGAATGAAGTTTAGAATCAAAGAATTACGCAAAGAAATGGAAAATAATCCAAGTTTTTATTTTATTTGTTGTGTAATATTACTTTATATAAAAACCAAAAATAATTATTATTACTTGAGCTAGTAATGTTCATCGCTGAAAAAGTCGAAAATTGAAAATGTTGAATAATGAAAACTTTCTTTAATTAATAAAATTAATTTTTTAATATTAAAAAAATATTTTTAAAATATCCAAGAACAAAAATATTTTAGCAATTGATGAATACATTGATACTTAGAATAATGCAATCCAATTTAAAAAAATACTGGAGTTTCCAGAATAATCATAAGGAATTGTATTTGTATATTACCATACATTTATATTAAACATTTTTAGATCATATTATATTTTAAATTACTATTGTTTTCATAGTTTCCATTTCTTCTCTTGTCTCCAGTCTCTATAGGGAGGTCATACTTTATGTAACTGCTTCTGTAGAGGGGTGTGATGAGAGAAAATTTATTAAAACGTATGTTTATTATTATTATTATTTAAATCAATTTTGAATTATCTATGGATATATCGATTTTCGGTATCCTCAGATAATTCATACTTAGAAATTCAAAATAAAAATTGTAATTACTAATTCTCACGATATTTATTTTTTCTCCTTTTTTCTTATACTGTGACAACTCCTGGTAGAAACGAACCTCAATTTCTCGTGTTGCAAATAGTAAAGAAATACAGTAAATTACTCCGTGATCCTATATTGTGAGATTGAGCTTTCCTTTTTCCGCGATTAGAAAAATCACGACAAATAATCATTTACATACTGATCGATACAAAATATCTAATGTACTCTCCAATATGGCTGATACGAATTTTCGACAATCAAAGATCCAGTATAGAAAAAATAAAAGATATTTCAGTATTCCGCTTGGCTAAAACTGTTAAAGAAATTAAATATCGAACAAGTGACGCAATATAATTTATTCATTATTAACAATCGATTCTCTATTCGTAATCTCATCTTGAACCACTATATACCTTAATTACTTTTTAATTGCTTTGGTCACGTTATTATCTATTAAATTACCATATATACATCATATTTAGTTCTTACCTATTATTCGTAGTTTGAAAAGGTTCGGCCATAATTATTATTGATTAGCCTTTTTAAATAGTATTATGGATGAAGTCGTTAAAGTAAAATGCCTGAAATACTTCAATGAATGAGGTCATAATATTTGAGTGAAGTCAATTATAAATTATGAATAGTAGTTTTGCTATTCCTATAACTAAATTTAACTGAAGTCTTACTGATAACTTATAGGCGCACCAATTTACGACTCAACTACTCACAGAGGGCCTTTCAGAATATGAAGATATTATTCATGAAATATGCACTAATGAATTTTTTTTCATTTAATGKGACCTTTGGTGTGACCATTTTAAGGTTAGAAAATTTCCAAGCTTGTATTACTCAACTAGTACAGGGTTGAGAACAGAGTTAATTTGTGCCTCTCCTTTTCTTCTTGTTTGCCCAACACTCGGGTTGCTACGAGTATCAAACAGAGGTAGCTTCCTCGCGCAGCGGTTGATGTTCCTCGCTGTCAAGGTGCTGCACCCATTTTAAATCGCAATTTGTCGGAGTTGTTTATGAAATGTAAGATCTATTTCTTTAACAAGTTTTTATCAACCAAACTGTGAGGAATATTTAAATTTGGTTTGTTGAAATTGGTATGTTGAATTTTGTGTGTTGAGTTTAGTATTTGAAATATGCTTCTCCAACCCAGATGGAAAATTGATATTTTTGATGTTCACGATGAATAGTTATCGAGCATAGTTTGCATTTTAAATTTCAATATAAGATATTAAAATACTTTTAAAATGTTAAATTGTTTCAAATTTTAATATCAAATAAGGTAAATTACTTGTAACTTGTTTTTAATTTTAAGTAAATAAATGTTTTTCTTTAAATAAAATCATTTTTAAAATTAAATTAATTTTTAGATAAAATTATTACCAAAATTATAGAAGTAGAATTTTTAAAAAGAAAATCGGAAATGATTTAAAATTGAAATTTGTTCTAATAATTTTTTATTAACAAAAAATTATCAATTTAGAAAGATGTCAAATTCTGAAAGCTTGGCTGAGAGTTGTCCAAAAGACAATTCAAATTGTAATGAAAATAAATGTTCGAAAACCCATATTGGTGTTCTTAATAAAAACGAAATTTAGATTTTAAGGAAAATCTTTTTTATTCTCGTTCCAAAACAGAAAATTAATAATTTCGTTCGCTCAAGATTTTGAATAAATTAATATAATTCGTATAAATTTCGATAAAAATGATAGCAATTTGTACAAATTTCGATAAAGCAAACAAAAAACTAATAACAACTAATCTCGCTGATCAAAATAATAGTTCGAATTAATGTCGACAATCACAATAGACAACGGTTCAAAACTCTCGATCGATCCGTCAAAAATAATTCATTCGTACAAATGTCGACAAAATATATGATTTCATTTGATTACTAAACAAGGTTATCCAAGTCTGGTATGACAAGTATCGGACCCTTAAATGGTCGTCTAATTTTTAAAAATTATAAGATAAGAAGCGAAGAAAGTGATTTTAAAACTTAAAAATGAGCGTTACGTATTAAATTTTAAGAGTTATAAAAGTAATTATTCAAAGAATCTTTGGTATTTTGTAAGATTCCATTTGTATAATGTTCATGATGATGGTAAAACAACAATTATACTACCCTTTAAATAGACAGAAATTAAAATATAATATTTAATCTTACAATATTTAAGTTTCAAATGAAGTTGCTGTTTGCAAAAAGTTCTTGCAAATTGAACTCACAAAGTACTCATACTATAATACAATTACTATTGTACCATCTTTTGGTAGTATTATGTATGATGGCACAAAATGTTTTGGAAGTCGATTCTGTCACATTTTATCAAATTCACAGTTCAAATTCACTACAGAAGTATCACATATTTTTATAATAATAAAAGTTTATTGTGTTGGTTATCCAAAAAATCTTCATAATCCGAAACGGTTTTTTAAATGTCTCAGAATTACTGATTCATATAATTATAATGTTTTAAGCAATATTACCATACGGAGTGATGATCGTGTGGCCTCGCCAGTATGATGTCACAGTCCGGTGGCGAGAATATTTATGTAAAAATGGCACGTACAACTCACTATGAATATATAACTTACTAAAATAAATAATTTAATTTTGTTTGGTTTCACAAGACTCATAAATCGTATTTTATTAATTCATCTTTTTTCATCAAAACTTTATGCGGTAACTGGAATTAATCATTACTTTTAATTTGATGTTAAACAAAAGGAAGAATGTTTTTGAATGAATGTTTCCTGTTTTAATTGATTGTTGTTTTTTTTATTTTTTTTCTCTTCTTACCTTTATTTTTGATATATTTGCATTACTTGTTATTATAATAGTATTTCCCACACTCACAAAAACAAAGGAGTTGTTTTGGTTTTGCAGTCGACTTGCCGTCACATCGTACACGACGAACAAATCACACTCGTCGTGCCCAAATAATACGACGGCATCACTACCTGGAACAGTTCTTGTCTAGTGAAGTCTCCAGATCTGCAAGATCTCTCGTCGTTGACCTCGAAGATCTTTGTCGGTCACGTGTGGACAATCCACCATAAATTTCTTTTCGGTAAACTGGTGCAGTAAACAGATCTTGCCGACTCCCATATCACTGATAATGATGTATTTCAAGATACAGTAAAACTCGGTTAAGTCGGATTTCGCCTAAGTCGAATAAATTTTGCTGGCCCGATGAATCCAACTTAACCCAGTTCTACTGTATTAGATCGATGCATAAGTTTCCGACCTTTGATAAAAAAAGGGATATACTTCTTTAATTGTCCCCAAAATTCACGTGTTTATTTTTTTGTGATTCTAGAAATGGATACCAATAAAAATCATATACGCCACTGTATATTATTTATGTTTAATCTTGGCAAAAAGGTGTCAACGTTAACCAGTCAACAGTCTGAAAGCGTCTGAAAACTCTAAGAAATAGCAGAAACCAACAAGATGGGTCCCACACGCTCTCTCTTCCCGAAACAAGGACGACAGAACGAATATCGCCATGGATTACCTCACCCGCCACCGAAGAAAATCGTTTTTTATGTAGAATCTTCACTGAGGACGAGAAATGGGTGTATTATGATAACTTAGATCGAAAGAGGCTCAATCTCAACCCCAAATCGCAATATTCATGGCAAGAAGGTCTTTCTGTGTATGTGGTGGGATATGAAGGGCCTTCCTTATTATGAGCTGTTTGATCTCGGGCAAACGGTTACCGCACAACGCTATTGTGATCAGCTATCTAAGCTGAACGAACAAATCAGCAAGTTAACGAAATATGTGGGCCATAGTAGATGCAAGGTCATACTGCTGCATGATAACGCTAGACCACATGTTGCGTCCGTGACGAAAAATATGATTGTAGCGCTTGGATGGGAGGTTCTACCGCATCCACCCTATTCTCGGACTTGGCTCCAACAGATTTTCATATATTTCTGTCTCTCCAATTTTATTTCGCTGGACAATATCTCAAAACACGCGATGAAGTCAAGAAATGCATAGATGCGAGAGAGGAAGACTTTTTCACCAAAGATATTTATTTGTTGCCACGAAGATTGCAAATGACCATATGTGTTAATAGTGAATACTTTGAAGATTAATCGTACGCTACTTTGCTTTAAAAAATAACTTTAATTAAAAATGGTCGGAAATTTATACATCACCCTAATAGTTGGTGAAAAATTTATTTTTTAGAATTTTTCAGGATTTGTGGTTTTTCCTAGAATTTATTTAGTATTTTGTATTATATAGAACTTTGAACAATCTTTCCAAATTTAAAATGAAGAACTCTTTTAACCATTTATTATTTATAATAAGTTGATGCATATTACTTTCGTATTTGTTCTTATCATATCGTAATATATTAAAAAAATAATCATCATTATATATAAATAAATCATATTTTATTTAATTTATAAAATATGGTTGAATAATTATTTTTTAATTTAGAATTCTTTATTCAACATTTAAAAATATTTTTCGAACTTTAAAAACTGAAAACGGATTTATGATTTAATATTACATAATTAATTAAGTTATTTAATTAATAAAATACATTATACAATAATCTTTTTATAATTAAAAATAAAGTTTCAAAAGATTATATCTGAAATCATTTATTTGATATAGTCAATAACATGTCTTCGAATATAGACAAATAAATCTTGTCCATATTTGCTTCAAATATAAAAATTAACATTTCGTAATAGTTTTCTTTATTTGTACCCTTTTAATATCCTTTAAATGAGACTAATGTCACCACAAACATTTCTTTCACAAATTTGCATAAAAAAGAAAAACATCTTTGACAATCTGATCAAGGCAAAAGTTCTCATGGAAACTTAGATTTCATAAAGGGTCTTTATACTTGGGTTGGAAATATGTGATTTTATTTGTTGATCGTTTTTGTAAATTAATAATATTTGTATTATTTTTAGACCTGAACAGTTTTGATCAATACAATGTTAATGATGTCGCTGATATTCTGAAAACATTTTTCCGGGAGCTACCAGACAGGCTTTTAACGCTTAAGTTATCGTCGACATTACTTGCAATATATAATTGTTAGTTTCATTCGTCTTGTTTTAAAATCTCTAACTTGGAATTTTGAAGATGTACCAAAAGAAAAACAATTAGAGGGTCTAAAATGGGCACTGTTTAGTCTGCCTGATGAAAATCGAATGGCTCTTGAATATTTAATTGATTTCCTCTCATTTCTTTCCACATTTTCAGAAGTTACCAAGGTAAAATTATTGTTCATGAATCCGATAACATTAATGTTTTTGATTTAAAAGATGGACGTAAAAAATTTAAGTCTTTGCTTTGCACCATCGTTATTTAATTTTCAAAACGATGGAAGCTCAAATAATGCTATCAGCCCTTTAAAAATGAAGAAATCTAATGGTCCAAACTCGAAGCTTTTAGCCGAACAAAATGCAGCTCATATGTGCGTTGTGAGTATGATAAACAATTCCAATTCGCTATTTCAGGTAGTAAATATTTTAATAAATTTTATTGAAGTTAATGCTACATTTGCATCAGACGAGCACTTCATCGTTTTATTATTAAATTTTAAATTTCACTGTCTTAACTCGAAAATACATCTACTACCCAAATTTCGATGAATACGAATAAAATTTTTATTAAATTTAATCTCGTGAACACTAATTTGATTGTTTGCAAAATATTTGATTAAATAACTTTTTATTATTCCGGACATGTTTCAATGTATTTTCACACCATCTTCAGCGATTTTTTTATTGTAACCTAAAATTTTCAATAATTGGTGAAGCGACGGTAATCGGATCGAGCAGTGACGGCCGACACCCCTTATTATTGTGGAAGTTTACCGGTGGGAACGAGCAGCCAACCGCTTTGCTGTCAGTCTCGATCCCCAATTGTCGAGTGTCCGCCGGTCGACGAGTCGGTGTTGCGTTCGATGTGCACCACTGAATGTGGGGCGGTGGATTCTGCTTGAAACCGTGGGCGGTCTTCACGATCCACTCTCACGACATCGGGTGGTTTTGTTGATCGAGCAACGCGTGTCGATAGTGCTCTGCCAGTAGACAAGTACCGGTATCGCAGTCGGTCGGAACGGTTCCGCCAGTAGTGCGGATTTTGAAGACAACCTGTGTCTCATTATTTGTTAAATTTCATATGAAGAAAACAAATACCATTTAAAATTTTATTTTCCATTCTTTTTATTAGCTCACTATATATATATAT
>MQRK01153603.1:0-11160 GCA_001938485.1 Girardia tigrina | reverse complement strand
TTTTCTTGACATTTTTAATTTTAAGATATTTAATATTATTTAGATACATTAAAGATATTTTTGATTTTTAAATAAATATTTTACTTTTTTATGATTTTCTTTTATTATATAATTTTTAATTTTTTAAAATATTTAATAAGCAAATTAACATCAAAATATTTTACCCTTTAAATTAAAAAAATAATAAACTATTCAGGCGAGATAAAAATTTAAAATTAACCCCTCATAATCTATAAATAAAAAATATTAAACTGCTCAGATCGTCTTCTGTTGAAGATTTTTATATTGTAGTTATTAATAGATATAATTAGATTTGTAATATCTTTTGTAACAAACTGCTATAGAGCGATTCTTCATCGATTCCACTGAGTTAGAAGTGTTCTGACTTTATCTTGGAATGTTAATTTTGAATTGACCCATGCTGTTACATCACATTCAATACATGCTAAATAAAATGCACTGTTGATCATTGATAATCCATTCATAGCGGTATTAAAAACAGATTCTTCATGTGTATATACAGTAGTCAAAAATTTGCTAAATGCTGCTGAATACTTGTTTTTCAAATTCTTTGTTAAATTCTTTGTTTGGTGGATATTAGATATTTTAGTTATTAAAAATATTTAATATATGCTTTTTTGATAAACATTTTGTTTGAATATTATCGATTAAACAGTATTTTGAAAATAAACTTTTCGGGGGTTCAAGCTTACCGGGCATGATGAAAGACATGAAAATTGTTTTGGAGTTTTTGGGAAATTTAATGAAAGGGTTAGCTTCGAGATCTGACAGAAGAAATTTGAAATGGTCATGAAAATCCAGAAGATTACTGATCCAGCCCTGTACCTCCCTTCCATTGAACATCTACATGGAATCGGACGAGAAGACGCAAAGCAGCTGCGATCGGTTCTTCAAGATATTTAACAATTCGTTAAGCCTGACTAGACGCTCTGCGTACAGTCAATTGACAAACTTATCACATAGGCGAGACTTTCGATGAATATACGTCTCAGGTGAAGATGTTACTATCAAAGGTCGACGACCAAACAAAGGCTACCTTCATGGCTGGACTACCTTTCGAGTTGCAGGTGGATTTGGAACGGGCCGGCGGCCAACCACTGACCGAAATGATCGAGTATAGCCGCAGGTATTTGGGGATTAAAAAGGGTTTATTACAGGATTCAATGGCAGCAATACACAACACGAAACAACAACAAGGAAACAGGGAGATCCGAAAGTCAGAGAGAACTCTTTAAACCCAGAGCAAATCTTCGCAAAGAACCCTATGTTTATCGAGAGACACCTAATCAAAGGAAAGGAATCATCATAAGGGTTCTCAGTGCCAATCAATCAGACATAAAATATGCTGCAAATGCCAGAAACCGGTTCATATCGCAAAATATTGTCGGTCGGGAAACGAACAGGGGAGTTTGTAGGCACCGGCTCTCTCCCTTCACAGTTACAGGCGTTGCCGACTATGATCGTCACCGTCAATGACAGTTCGGCCATCGCGTTGATTGATTCGCGTTGTTCGAAAACGGTTGTTTTAAAAGGGTTAGTTAATGATTGCATGTTGTTTTCTGACGGAGATAGTATGGTTTTGGCGAATGGAAAGGGTGTTAGAATGGGTTCGGGTGAAGGGTGGGTGATTATAAATGTCAGGATTATTAGGGTGGAATGTTCGGTCATGGAACATTTTCCTTATGGTCTATGGATCTTAATAGATATGTATGTCATAGGTAAATTTTGCGGCATAAGAATTAATAAGGGTGTTATTGAGTTCGGTGAAGAAGAAATTAAAGGGACATATGGTAGTTTGAGTTGTACTGCATCGGAACAGCCTCTAGTTAGCATAAAAAAGCATAATTTTGAGATTGAGTTTAAGGAAAATTGGTCGAATAAATTGAACTAGAAAAGTGATATTCCGAATCATCTTCAGAATTGTCAGTCAGTTTTTAAGGACAACAAATTAAAAGATGTTGCAATGTTAAAAATTTTAGACGGTTGGGTAAAAAAAAGGTTATCTAATCGAGTACAATGAGAAAAAAATTGGTAAATCGATAGGATCCATACCGATATTTGGAATATTACAGGTTAATAAGTCAAAGATAAGACCCATTTTTGATTTTAGAAAATTAAACAATTACGTGGACATTTATAGTGGTTCATCGGATATATGTTTAGAAAAGCTCCGCAATTGGCGACGTAGCGGTTCGACTTTTTCAATGCTCGATTTGTCAGAGGCGTACATGCAGATTCATGTTCATAAGGACATGTGGCGTTACCAATCTTGTATCATTACTAACAAGATATGCTGTAATTAGGATGGGTTTTGGTTTAATCATTGCACCAACTATAATGACCGAAATTGTCAGGCGGATTCTGAACTCTGACACCAAGATGCGTGAAAATACCGACTCTTATATTGATGATATTTATGTAAATGAAAGTTTCATTTCTGTTGAAGTAGAAAAAGTGTTCAATAACTTTGGTCTCAAATGTAAGAAACCGGGTTCTGTCACAAGCCATCTAAGTTCGAGTTTTAGGAATGAAAGTCTTTAAAGACCATCATGTGGTGAGATGGAAGAGAGAAAATCAGGTCAGGGATGAGCTGGATGCAGAATCAATTTCACGTCGTGAGTTATATTTGTTATTTGGAAAATAAGTAGGAATACAAACGGTAGCTAGATGGCTACGCCCGTCATGTTCATACCTTAAATAACTTAGTGAGGGAAGGTGGGATGAAAAGATAGACGAGGAATTATTTGAGAAGATTAAATGAGTTTTAAAGACAGTGAGGGAGAGTGATCCTTGCAGAGGTTTATGGGCCATTGATGACTGCTGGGAAGATTTTATATGGTGCGACAAAAGTTCAATAGCCATTGGTGCGGTGTTAGAAGTCAAAGGGAACATAATCGAGGACGCATCACGGTTGAGAAAAACTGATGATTCTAGAGATATTAATGTAGTAGAACTAGAAGCAGTTGTAAAGGGTTAAATTTTATGTGTGAAATGGGGTTTAAGGATTGTGATAGTAAAATTGGATAGTAAGTCAGTAGTTTCATGGGTAACCTCAACAATCTCAGATAGCGAAAAATTAAATACCAAGGCTTCATTTTAGCTTTAAATAAAACGAAGATTGTCGATGATCAATGAGTAGTGTCAGGAGTACGAGATCGAGTTGAAGATCGAGTTTGTTAATAGCGAAGATAACAAGGCGGACGAGTTGACAAGAATCCCAAAACAATTAAAACGAAGCAATTGTTTTTATCGGTTACGGACGATCTACTCAAGCTTCAGCAACTTCATGATAAGTATCATTTAGGGGCAAACAGAATGCGATATCTATGAGCGAAGCAAGGAATAGGTGCCTCAAACGCGGACATCAAGGAAGTGATTTCAAGATGTCAAAAATGTCAATCCATCGATCCGCACCCGTAAAATGGAAAGCCAGTAGGCTGAGTGTCAATAAAAATTGGACAAGACTTGCTGCGGATGTTACAAAGTACAATCAACAAAAAATTTTAAGTGTAATCAGTTTTGGTCCTTCTCGCTTTGCGATATGAAAATTAATTAAGGCTGAAGACGTTTAGTCAATTGTCTCAGAATTCTCAAGTTTGTTTTGTCAACGTGGGTCTTCCAAAGAACTAATTATCGATAATTATTATTAATATTAATTATTAATATACCACATTTCATTCGGAAAAATTCAACAATGTATTGGAAAAGTAGAACGCTCGAGTCATGTATCGTGAAATCAATTTTAACTACAACGGAATAATAGAAAGGAGTCATATGATAATCAAAAGAATTGCGTCCAGATCAAATATCAGTATATTGGAAGCCTTATGGTGGTATAATAACACACCATCTGAAGGAAACGAAACACCAAGCTCGGTGCTGTATAGCTATTTGCCTATAGGGTTAAATATAATTGCAAGAAGTGAAAAGGAACCGTTTTGTTACTGCCGTTTTGTTTTGCGTGTTACATGCAGTTACATTTGACTATTTTTGGAATTACATTGTTTATTACTGACAATAAATCCAAATCTCTGTCCGACATCAATATTTTTTGTGTTTTCTGACCCTATAACAGCAAATGTAAGATGAAATAATTGATTGTTACCATCTTGTGCAACAGTCAAAAATAATGTCTCCTTATTTAAGCCTGATAAAAATGTTTTATCAATAGTTATAAATTTCCTGTTTTTTTTTGTAAAATATTACTTTTTCGCATTCCAGGACATATAAAAACGCTTAAAATGTCCATTCTCCAATTTTAAACTATGATGCACTCAAGTTAAATCGAATTTTGACATTAAAGAGTTGATACAGCCTTTTTATTCAATTTTCTGTTTTTCAATTGCTTTGTACATGGTGATATAACTTACTTCGACATTAGTCTCTCGCCGAACATGTTTAATAGCTTCCTTTAGTGTAACAGTTGATAAATCTATTTTATTCAATCCCGATTTAATTATTCCACTTGAAAGCATGTCATTGGTTTCATCATTACATGTGTGGATCATATTGCATTTCATTATAACACAAGAGTTAATGATTTTCTTAAAGCAAGCAATTAAATTAAAACTTAACCCAAGCTTTATATATGTTTTATTTCGCTGTATGATTTTAAAAATTTTTCCGTTTAATTTATTTTAATTAATTTTTTTAATATGCAACCTAATAAATATACATAATTATATTAAAAAATTTATATGTAGTCTGTAACTGTTGCAAAATGTAAAAATTTTACCTGAAGATCTTGTTCAACTGATTCGAAGTGACTTTTCTGATAATTTGAACTAAAATAACATATTTCATCAAACGAAGAAGATTTGAATACTATTGTATGTATAAAGGAGGCAATAAATTATTGTTTTTGGTAAATTATCATATCTAACATACACAATAATCAACCTAAGAAATGCATAAAATAAATATTTCTTAAAATATTAGTAAAGAATGGAAAAGAGCAAAAGAAAAAAATGTAGCACAATTAGCACATGAAGTCTAATAACTTAACAAATATTTAGACCTCTTTCAGATAATTTTGGAATTTATAGTCGCTTAAAACTCTTTTTGAGGGTGGTAAAAGGCGCAAAATCACTTTTAGCCTAATTTCTGTCAATTTTTCTATTGCTTTGTTGCACGTGGGGAGTTGAGCTTTGTAGGAATGAAACCTTTTCGTTTATATCGTAGCTTGTAAACTTGACTGTGTAGCTCAGAATATTATGGACCATCTATTCTGCTTTCTTTTTCGAGGAAATTAATTGTAGTGATTCCACGATGGTCCCCAAACACTGTTAACATCTATTGACGCGTGTTTTACAATAGAGATTACATTATACAACACAATCCTGTTTTCTTTCGGTAAGGTCATATAGGTTGATAAGCGTTTCATCTTTCGTGAAAGTATTATTGAGAATTTATTTTCAAAACAATTTCAAATTGATAGTGTAACAGTTTTAGATAATAGTCACAAATTTTACAAGTCAGAAATTAGGTAACGCACCGCGAAAAAAGGTTACGAATTTTAATATTACATGATTAGAACCTTTAAAAATGTTGAAATGTAGTGCAAGCTCGCTAAATGGATTTATATATATTTTGTGATATTTATTTCACACATAATTCTCTTTTATTTCGAAATTTTAATTGGTTATTCTTCTCTTACAAAGTCAAAAACTGATTATCTTCCATTTTGAAAGTTCCTAATTCAGCTAAATATTGTTACATGTACTGGATAATTCTTTTTATTGGATTTTTGGATTTGGAGTTCGTTCATTCCGTGTTCATTCTTCATAAATTTATTTTAAAATACCATAGAGTACAAAAGTGAGGAGATAGAAGTGTTGGGTATAGGGGCATATATTATATTTATTTAATAAAAGATCTTAAATTAATGTTTTTTTATTCTAAATTTAGTAATTTATCAATTTTAAATTTTTTTTTCAAAAATAAATCTTTAAAAAATCTTTGAAACCAATTTATTTCTACGTAATAAATGGAAACAAAAAAAATTTCGGGTATACACACTTAAATGTGCGTCATTGATATTTTGCTATCTGACATCGGTTTATGATGTCAAACTCATGGTTACTATAATGTATGCTTACTTAACAATGTCAAAAATCAAGCAATATATTACAACAATCTTTACGTAAACGAAAATATAACCAATTACTATGGACTAATAGGTATATAAACTAGTTAAGAAACTGACAATAGTTATTATATGCAAAGATGTGGATGTTAGTTTTGGTTGTAGTAAAAGAGTAATGGAAACTTTGCTATACAGAGGTCATGAATATTGGCAAAAGAGGAAAAACAAAAGCGAAACAATTGTTTGGCGATATTGTAAATTCCAAAGTTTAAAATGTGAGGCGTTACTTGTATCATCAGGTGCTCGTGTTATCAGTGACCGTTTGCCTGAACACACACACGAGAGCAATAACTCAACAAGTTTAGCAAGAAAAGCAATTGGTGAAATGAAGAAAAAATGCAAGGTGTAGCGAATACTCCAAGTGCAGCTCAAGCTAAAATTGAGTCTCAACTACCAGATCACGTTTTGAAAGCTCTGCTGGTAAAAACTCTTATTACACGAACACTTCAGAAAGAACGAAAAAAACCAAGCACTTGCAAACAATGGAGTAGCGATTCCAGCTATACCTCAAGACAAGATGTTTGATATTCCTGATCATATCGATTTATGATATTATTTGATTCTTGACCTAGTAATGACAGAATAATTATATTAGGATGTAATGAAAATTTAGATGGATTGGCAAGAGCTTCGGTATGGTTGGCTAATGGTACTTTCAAAATAGTACCGCAGATATTTTTTTACCATACACAATTCACTTTTCATTTGGTAATGGAATGGATCCAGCTGCTGTCTACTGTTTGTTGCCGAATAAAACTACAGAAACTTATGACGGTCTTTTGCGAGAACTCAAAGTTCTTATTCCGACAGCTGCACCTACAACTATTATTATCGACTTTGAAAGAGCAGCTATGAATTCATTTAGCGCAGCTTTTATCAATGCTTCAATTTCAGGCTGTTATTTTCATTTAAGTCAAAGTTTGTTACGCAAAGTAAATGAAATAGGATTGTAGACCATATATTAGCAGAACGATGAAGTACGCATTTATATACGTTCAATGGCTGCCTTATCTTTCGTTCCGCCTGACAATGTTCCAGAAGCATTTGATATATTTGCAGGGACTAAACCAGATTGTGAACAGTTGGATGAACTTTTAACATTCTTCAAACATACGTATGTTCGAGGAAGAAGGCTTCGAGGTAGAGCTAATGGATCAGTTCTTTATTCTATTTAAGTCTGTAACAAGCATACGGCAGGTTTTGATAGTGTAGTTCTTACAAATAATGCGATCGATGGGTGGAATTACGGTTTGATGACCCTTTTTCATTGCCATCATCCAAGTCTATGGAATTTTTTTAACGGTCTAAGAGGCGACATGGTTAAACAAAAAGCAGCATTTCTAGAGGCAAGTGCAGGTGTTGTACATCCAATGAAGAATATCTATCGCAAGGTTAATGAACGAGTGCAGCGTGCTGTTGAATCCAATGGAAGAGTACAAATATTAACATTTCTGCATTCAATTGCGCATTTGTCTTTCTCTTAACTTCTGTTTGGGATTTGTAAATCATATGTATTTTATTTTATTTTATGGAAATAATTTTTTTTCTACTTATTAGTTTATTTGTACTGTGTTAGATTTAAAATACTATTACATTGATAAATTGTTGTCTTTTGTTTGATTTTGAAGAAATTTAAATTTTAAATTAATTTAGGATGCATGAATGTGGGATGAACAAAAGCGGGATGAACGAACGGGATACCAAAAATTAATATTCAAGCTTCACACTCAGCTTCTCTGTTAATTTCAAATAGAGGCTTTATGACACAATTAATTACATAATCCTCATTTTCATACATGCGATGCAAAAACTAATGTTAATTTAGTCTGAAGATGGCGGATAATCCACCGAAATTAATAACAATAAATTTTGAAAAATGGTGTTCAGTTTTTAATCAAGAATATAAATTGCCATTGTTTTTTACATTCCTAAAAATTTTTACCATCGTTTACTTAAAGATAGTCTTTCTGTTAATTTATTAATAGTTAATAAAAATAAAATGAAAATGGCTTTAAATCAATCAATTTTTGAAACGTTTCAAACCGGATTTATTTCCAGGAACATTTCCGGAGCATTGAAATGTGCTATGAACACTGTTATCACGGACCTAAGTAAGTTGAAAAAGACATACAGTGTCAGAAAAAAGCTGAAAGGAGACGGCCAAAATCAGTTCGGACGAAGACTCTGATTAAGTTAGTTTGTGAGACGATCTGGAAGCAACCCATTATGTTTATGAGGAAGATTTTTAGATCGGCCCGTGTAAAGACTTCACGACTCCCAATGTGACGAAGGAAGATCTGACGGTTAAATCAAGTGTTCCGACGAAGAGACAGTTCATCAAAAATAACTAGAAAGAAACCAGACTGAAAAGAAATAATAAGCTATTCCCAATTTATTATCGTTACAGATGAATATTTCATCGTTCCTTCTGGCCTCTAACAGACAGTGTGACAGGTACCTCGAAGGGTAATAAAACAAATGTAAGATATACATTTCTGGAATAGTATGTCACCCCAGTCATGATACTTCAACTGTTTCCGTTAATGATAAAAATTCTTTTGATATACTTCAAAAAGAACAAAAAAGTAACCAATGAAGTGTATTTGGAGGTTCTTAATTGACTATAACTTGAAAAAAGACGCCAACATTGTATTCCAGCTAAATGGGGCACCACCCAAAACTTTGAAATTGGTTCAAAATTGGCATGATAAGACTTTTGATCTTAAACAAAAGGATTAGTTAGCTCTCAGGTAATAAATCACCTGGATTATTCAATATAGGTTTATGTAAAGGCTTAAGCATATGCTAATCTCTATGCCAATACTGTAAGATTAAAAAAATTAAAAACAAAGAATGGACCAACATATCAGATGATTACCTACATAAAACCTGCTCAGAGTTTGTCTCTCTAGCCTTCAGGCTCTTATTGCTCCTGAAGTATGACGCTGAATCGTAGTATTCTGTATCCATGTATTAGAATATATAATGTTATAGAAAATATAATGTTATTTCATCTTTTTATCTGGTTATTCCTTATGCTTTTTGTTAAAGTTCCAAATTGTGTTTGGCTCATCGAAATTCATTATTGAACATGTTTCGGAATTTCGTTTTCGATCATTAGCAATTAAAATTGAATATTTGCTAGTTTAAATGTTATTTTTATAAAAATTAAGTTAGAAGGGAATGACTTTTGATTTATTTGATTTTTTTGAGATATTAATACATATTAATGACAAAATGTTTTTAAAATTTTATTAAAGATTTGAATATTTAAAACGGTTTTACTTTATTTATTTGGAACGTTTATTAATGAACTATAGTGTCTGTTAGGAATAAAAAATGTTAAGAAATTTTTGAAATAATGTTAAATTAACTAGTAAATCAAAAAATTTAATTTTTTATATCCATTCTTTATGCAGACAGAACTCTACTTTGCCAACAAAGTTTTTAAAATTTAATAAATTTTAATTAAAAAACGCATTAAAAATTAATATAAACTACTTATAATTTATAAGTAGATATCTTGCAATTAATATTGTTCTGGAACTCCGAATTTTCCGTTTTTCCCCATTTTGGGATCTTCAAAAGTTTTTTCGATCAAATTTTTACATAATCATTTATTGTCATCGAAAATGAATAAGTGTACAAAGTATGAAGAAAATCGATTGAGTAAAAAGCCTTCAAAAACAGGTTTCTAAATTCCATGGATACATTTTTATTTATACCTATATAGAAAGTAAGTTAATAAAAAGAATTGAAAAATACAAATTAAAATGTAGATTTTTTTAAATATGTAATGATTGTAAAAGAATTTTTAAAATTAATAAAATGTAACGAAACGATTAAATAATTGTAAATGCTGATATAATTTTAAAGTATAAAATTGGATTATACTTTTTTTTAAATTGATAAAATTTATTAAAAGCAAAATTTATAAAATTAATATAAAATCTAATATTAATACTATAAGTATTTTTATTTATATCGGTTTAAGATTTATAAAAAATTGTTTTTAAAAAACATAATAAGTTTGTTTAAATATAAGTGTTAATCATTTTTTTTATTAATAAAATTTGTATGTCGGAAATAACTTTTAACAATAATTCCGAGGATGTTCCAAGAACATCTAACATTGTTTTATCAAGATTTGAAGCAGTTTTACTTTGTCCATTTCAAATGTTTATTAACCCTTTCACACTCAAGAGAAATATTTTCCCTTTTACAAAAATTGTTCAATTATTATTATTATTGAATCGATATTTTTTTACTGAATATCAAAATAAAACGTATGTATAAGGCGGCAAATGTGTTTCTGAACGAATAAAAATATGAGCTGTCAAACTTTACTACGCCAAAACCTTTATGGTGCCAAATTTGATTGGCATACTTAGTCTTAGATATCTTATGGTCCTGTAAGGGTTAATGAACAAATATTAAATAATAATTGCTGATGATGGGATACGAAATTCTGAAACATGTTCAATAATCAATTTCTTAAAAAGCTTTAACAAAATTATTTTTCAAAAATATCAAATATGTATATACAAGTATAAGTATATACACTGAGAGCCGCTTATAGTGGCGAAATTCGTCCAGCCATATTTGGCCATTTTATCCGACATTCTGTTTACAAGTCAAAGTTACTGCAAATACAGTGCGTACATCAAAACGGTTACTCTTATGCAGTGGAAACTATAAGCGCCTTTCACAATATATATTTATATAATTACATACGGTTTCAAATAATTTGTTAAGAAAACTCTTAATTTATGTATGTGGATTAATTTATTAAAATTTATTTTTATTATATGACTTTAATTTGAGTAATTACCTAATTTTATATATCAACTTACAGTATAGATTTTTTTATATTCGACTATTATTTATTATGAAGACGCTGAATAAACTTGAATTTTTCGAGATGATTATTAACTTAACCAATTACCCACAGTGTCCCATTTTTGGGACACATAAGTACTTTAAAATCATTATGA
>MQRK01153582.1:0-13335 GCA_001938485.1 Girardia tigrina | reverse complement strand
TATTTTATTAAAATATTTATTTCCCCATTTGCTAAAAAAATAATGAGAATTAATTCATTAATCAATTTCAATTTGAATGCAAATGTACGAAAGTTTTGACAAAGATTGTCTTAAGGACAATCAAAATTGTTGTTTAAATAAAAATATAAAAAGTCAAATTGGTGTTCTTAATAACCAGGATTAAAAAGACAAGAAAATATTTTTATGAAAGGTAATGCCGGAATTCTTAGAATACATTTTTTTCCTTTCCTTTTCTTTTTTTTAATTTTTATTTATTTTTACAAATAGTTAAATGTATCATATCAGTACAACTTTTATTTGCATAAAAATATCTTCTTCGGTTGCAGAATTTATATCTCAGCAAAAAATTTACATTACCAAAAAATATTTTAAAACTACCAAATTAATTACTTGAAAATGACCCGAAAGATATTTATTTTTCTTTCCAAAATAAATTATTTTGATGTATAAAAAACTGTTCAAATATTCAGGTTCTGTAGTGCTAGTCAGTCGAATATACTCCTATGTAGTGTTCCTAGGAAACTAGATTGCGTGGAACTCTGTCGTTTATGGAAAATGCCAAAAAGTTTATCAGTATACGATATAGTACGTATAGTAATGGTACTTTCGAATGAGTTATAGATTTTAAATTTGAAAATTGATTCCTAAGTTTTTACTCATTGTGAATGTGACATCTATAGCTAGAGTGTTCTCGCACGCGCTACCGTCCCGGGACTCATGTAAAGAGTCTTAATGTGTTTCCCAACATTCGATAAAGGTGATTTTTATATAAAAATTAATGTAATAAATTTATGAAAACAAACTGTATATTTTTATGGTGTAAAGCGAAGGTTATAGTTAAATAGGTTGTGCGATTTATATTGTATAAAGATAAATTACTAGAATAAAAAACTATCAAACTCTAATATTAAATTGTGCTTACTTCACAATTATTTTTGTAACGAATCTTTACGAGAAATACATTTTAATTACTCGGTAATACTTTGTGCATTATAATTTAGTTCAGGTTAATAGATTTTATTTGTTATTTGGAATGAAATGATACGTTGAGTTTTTATTGTGTGGAATATTTTACATTAAATTGTAAATTAAATTATGTAAAAAATAATACTGTTTAGTATTTGTCTAATCGGATAAAAAATTGTGACAAATTGAATTTTAATATGGTAAATAAAGATTTAGAAACGACAAGGGTTTTTTCTCATTTTTATCAATGAGAAATATTTTAATAGACATTTTTCAGTCTGGCAAATTCATGACCGTCACTCCACAGCTTTTAAAAGAGATGTACACTATAAGTCTATAATTCATTAGGCTTTGTCATATCTTTAACAGCGCCTCAGAAGAAAAGGCGGATCATTACAAATAGAAATTAATCAAAATCGTTTTTCTTTTTGTCTTTCAAAATATTGTACACAAGTTTTAATGGAATTAAAATATCATTTTATCATTGATAAGTTATGATCAAAACCTTAGGAAAAAAGTATATTTCTTAAATTTCAAAAAAAATCTAAAAGGTTGTTTGTAAAATATCTTAAATATAAAACTCAATTATAATATATATGCACACATTCCTTACTCTACTTTTCGAATTTTTGAGAAGCCACATCTCGAAAATTTTATCCATGAACGTGTGATGTAACAAAAACAGGGGGTCATTAGGGCTTGTTGTAAGATCCATCCATGTCCCATTAATGAAACTGTGCACCTTTTATAAAAATTAATTATATTTAAAACTTATCATAATTCTTACCATGTTGTGTAATAAGAGGTTGTGATTTTTAACGGATTTTCCAATTTCATTCATTCTTAAATCATTTTTATTTGGATCCAAACGAAGAAAACCTTCTGCGAAATTTCGAAAACTTTGCCGACTGAATGTATTAGCATTAAAAGGATCCGAATCATAATTATTTATGGTAAATAATTCATCAATTTCATCTTGTTTTGGTAATCTATCAACCGTTGATGAATATTCTCTCCATAATAAAGGTTGCTCTTGATTAGGATCACATATATGACAAGCAGAATCAGAAGGATTTTGAGGACATATTGGTCTCCATTGATAAAAACTGCTATTTGACTGTTCCTGGTCAGAAGGTATAGCTCCCACTAAATCTTCAACGCAGACTGAACAAATAGTGTCATTGGTCCAATCCCAATAGGGTAAACTAAAGTTATAAATACTAAATTGTTCAATCGCAATATTTCCCAATAATTCTTCAAATAATAGTAAATACTGACGGTGCCACGTAAAAAAAGCTGGACCCTATAAGAAAAGAAATAATTAATTTCATTAATTTATTTATCTTAAATATTTATTTATTTTTTTAGATAGTCATAGTATCTGGTACTTAGTCCTTTCATGGGTGTTCATATCATATGTAATCTTTAAATCCATTGAACCATGATATTACTTATTTTAATTATTTATTTTATACTTGAGGTAGTTTATTAGTACGAGGAATGTTCTGAATTGTTTGTTGTTTTATATTTTGAATGTCGCATGTTGATTCGGATAGTGTCTCTCCTACCAAAATGGTTGATTGGTATTTTCTTTGATTCCTAGTAATTGAAAATAATTTAATTTTAAAGTAAAAATATTTAAAATATTTTTCAATGTAATTTTAAAATTTTTTAATATAATATTTAATTTTTATAATGTAATTTAAAAAGTAATCATTATTAGGAAAAAATAAATAAATCTAATTTTAATCAATAAGAGTTTTGATAATTAATTAATATTTTAATCATTTTCCCATTTGTTTTCAAAAGAACTATGATGACAGAAATAAATTAATCAAGAAAGAATGTCGAATCGCGAAAGTAGTTGGAATAATTGTTGTAATGACAATTCGACTTTCGATATTAATAAATGTTCGAAAAATCGTATTGATATTGTTAATAATTAGAAAGTTTTATGAAAGTTAATGTTGTAGTCTCAAAATATATTCGAAAAAAAATGTTTACAAATTTGAAATTCGGTCATGAAAGGGTTAAAAATACTCCTTTGTAAAGGAACTAAGTTCAATAAATAACGACTTGATTAAAAAATATAAAATATGGTATATAATTAAAATATAGTTTATAAAAGAGCAACAGATACACAAAATCCTAAATGAGAAGTTACTAACAACAACAACAATCCTCCTATGTACAAAATGTAAACCTTTTATTCATACGATACTGAAACTTTCTTTTATAATTCAATCACGAATTTCCCGGCCATTCCTGTACCAAAACTTCATCTCGAAACTAAGTGTAATGTACAGTGTGACTTATTACATAGCACCATGACGATGGTTGATTCCCATTGTTGTTAATAAGCTCTCATTTATTATTCTTGTGTATACAAATTTAGACAACTGTATATAAAAAATAATTGTATATTTTGAGAATTTGAGGAGTCATTTCAGTACTTTTTGATGATAGAGTACTTGTGAATTAAATAAATCTATTAAATCATTTGTTATTTTATCATTTAAATAAATGTATTGTATCTCAACTTTATGTGCAAAATCCAATGCATTATCGTCCCCCGTGCAAGATGTCATCGATTCCCTTGAAATAGTGCTCCTAGATGCATAAAAGTGAAGATAGACCATTGTATCATATATTGAGACATTTATGAACTGAATTGTACTCGGGGAAATCGGATCACAATGAGCGTTGGAAGAAGAATTGATTATCGCATATTCAGAGCTCTTATATTTACTTATATTAAGGACTGTTTGAAACACAAATTTATCGAAATCGGACAACATTTGTACATCCTGTCTTTTCTTTTTTTCAACGGCAATCTTACAATCTTCTCCGGACCATCCGGATTTACATGACTCACATGCAACCCCACCGAAATTCTTCTTGCACTTACAAACAAATTGAAAGAATTTCAATGGCCAATTTATTCGATCATCATTTTTTAAATGTTCTTTATTATTGTCTATTCCTTCTTTATGGTCTCGATGCAAAGTTACGGCTTCACAACTACCTCGTTCATTTCCTCCACAAACATCTGACGAATCTACATGGAAATTAGATACTTATATAGGACTGTAATTTTTACTTTGAATAAAAGGACAACAAGTGGCATTTGGTAGAGTGGCATTATTGATGCAGCGTATTGGAATTAAAGCATGACTAAAATCCAGAATAAAGGTTATCCACAATAAAAAATACGCGCAAAACATTATTAATTTGTGCAAGATGCTGAACTATGAATATATATCTTCGGAAGAGTATCAAATTACCAACTAATATATTATTATCAGAGAATAATTATATGAATCGTGACAAATAAAATATTTTTTGCGATGCGACATTCGTATCCGAAATGTGTTTGTCATCTCAAGATCGCAATCCGATACTTGTCGCGATTGTCGCAGGTTCTTTCGAGACTTTCAATGAAGAGATTTTAATTCACAGACCGATATTCAGTATTTATTTATCCGAATAATAGCTTCTTTTTCATTTTTTTGGCAAACTAAGCAGAACAACATCATTTTAAATAAATTTGTTATTTCTGTAATGTTTTTTTTTTACTTCAAATGTCCTTTGTGCATTGATTCTATGGTTAGAACAATACTCCGTCACCATTAAAATCTAATATATCAATATTTTATGGACAAGTTTCCTTTAATTAAATATTTTATAACTAGGTGTTTAGAAATCATAATTGATTTTCCAGATTTCCATAGAGAACATTTAATAAATCAAACACATCAGGATAATCTGATGCATCTGTTTATTGTAAAACTATATTATATAATATTTATGGTCATTAGGTTGTGAAATAGAAGGGCATTTGTTGTTTCTGTGGTGTACATATTCATCGCCTTTGTTTTAGCACAAGCGATTGTGATGTGTCAGACATTGGTTTTATTTACATTATGTAACAATTTCTAATAGATTTAATTCTTCAAATCAATACAGAATCCGGTGAAAACATTAGAAAAAGAATTCTGGATCAAAATTTAATGAATAATATTAGATGACGGAACTGAAATTCAAATGTGATTAGAATTGTTTGCACTGAATATAATATTGAATCGATACAAGTAAAACGACATAAGGGACCGAGCACATTTTCTTTACTATTTTATTTTTAAAAATAAAATTTTAGAAACGATTTTGAATTAAAAATTTTGCGACAATAAAATAGATTTAAATATTGATTCAAGTTATTTCTTTATATCTTGTTTTAATCCAATCTGATATTGAATCAACACATTTTCAGAATTAGTTCACTTTACTTTCACAGGCAAATTTCTCTTATTTTGAAATGGTTTATGAATTCTTATATATTTTCATTTAAAAGTAATACTTTACCTACTAAGTAGCTGAAAAAAAATCCATATGTTAACCACAATTTAAATATGCATTAAAAGTAGTCATATTTAATAAAAAACAATATTTTCACCAGAACAAAAATAACGTTAATTAGTTAACCCTAATGGGTCCGAAACTATTTCCTTTAGAAAAAATGAATTTTTGATATTAATTCTGGTTTATTATATCTAAATAACTTGTTCTACATTAAAAAATATTTTTTGTTTCATACGGTCTTTCAAACTCATGACTCATATATACAAAGACTATTGCACCTAATGCCGCCTGTTGCTGAGTCGTCAAATTGATGTAAAAAAATATTTGAGCAGTGTTCTTTTAAAAGGACGGTGGCCCCATTCGGGTTAATATAACAGTGCTTCACAAAATAAACAGCGATTGTGAATGGAAAATACTGAAATAGCTTTTGTGATCCAAAATTAGAACAGTAGAAAATATTCTAGAAAATTTTGGACCGAGCACATTTTCATTACTATTTTATTTTTTAAAATAAAATTTCAGAAACGAATTGAATTAAAAATTTTGAGACAAAATAAATTTCAAGCTATTACCTTATTGATTCAAGTTCAAATTATTTCAAAATATCTTGTTTGAACCCAATCTCAGATTGAATCAACACATTTTCAGAATTAGTTCACTTTCTCTTACTTTGAAATGGTTTATGAATTCTTATATATTTTCATTTAAAAGTAATAATTTACATACTAAGTAGCTGAAAAAAAATCCGTATGTTTACCACAATTTAAATATGCATTAAAAGTAGTCATATTTTATAAAAAACACAATATTTTCACCAGAACAAAAATAACGTTAATTAGTTAATACAACAGTGCTACACAAAAGAAACAGCGATTGTGAATGGAAAATACTGAAATAGCTTTTGTGATCCAAAATTATAACAGTAGAAAATATTCTAGAAAATTTTGCACCGAGCACATTATCATTATTATTTTATTTTAAAAAATAAAATTTCAGAAACGAATTGAATTAAAAATTTAATTTAATTAAATCTCATATTGAATCGACAAATTTTCAGAATTAATTCACTTTTTTTGTAACTTTCACAGGCAAATTTCTCTTATTTAATCAAATAATTACTTTTAAACTCAAATTGAATAATAAAAATTCTACAAAGTAAAATGTGGTGGCATTTAATTTAAGTAAATAAACAAACACATCATTATTATGTAACCTCATTCAGGTTGCGCTTTAGAACAAAACAGATTCCAGAAGAATAAAACACAAAATACCAAATAAACAAATGTCGAATTTATCAATTTATGATTAATTATCAAATGATTAATTGAATACTAAACACGTTAAATAATTAACAGATTATTTATTCAAAATAGCACATTTCCATTATCGAACACGAATTCACGTCGCAACAAGACGCGCTAATCATTAATCCCTTCGGACAGCCCTTGATCCTCGTATATTCTAACTAGTCTTCTTGTCCAGTTAAGTGTCAGATCGTTCACATCTTCTTGTACATCTCCAACCTCGGGTCGCCTTTAGCAGCGGGATACACATCCAATAAACCTGAATATCTGCCTGTCTTCGACAACACCTCTTCGTCCTCCAATTCCAACCGTGGAAGTATCCATTTATCTTCACTCGTTTTCCCAGCACATTCTTCTTCTTCGTTCAATGACGTTGGTCTTGGGGATTCCTTCGCCATTTGTTGATTTATTGTCTCATCTCTTTTAGGCTGAAATAAACACAAATATTTATTAATATTATCGTAATTTGTGAAACAGTATATCTCACCAGTCGAATATTCGGTTTGATGGCGTATATCGCATATGAATCCGACACAAAATATCCTCGACTTGCTCCAACTGCTCTGTCGCAGTTGGTCTTCAAGCCGAGATATTCCTTGAAGCTAAAACCTTTATTAACAGATCGTGAGTTACTAGTAACTGGACAATCATTTCGAACATTATCACAAACCGAATTAGAGTCATCATCATCGACAATTACCTCTCTACACCGTGTTGTCTGCTTTTCGCATTCAAACAGATTTCGAGATTGCTCTAATTTCTCTTTAGCATTGCGTACATTACTGCAAACGCTATTTAACGCTACATCTTTAGTGATATTCGAAATATTACGATTAGTTACCTCTCTAAGAACAATACGATGTTTCTTAGCGGTCACTGATTGTTCAGTTACACTTGTCGATTTTCTCTGGAACAATTACAAATTAATTTTATTTAATAACAATAACGATTATTTTACTTTTAAAGATTGACTTCCATTTCTATTTATTTGGACAATCCTGACCGTTGGAATCGGTCGAGCAGTTGTGTGACATCGAAACATTTTACTCGAGTTTGTCGATTTTCTCACTTGTAAACGCAAGCAGGACATTTTGTTGATAATGTTTTCCTAAATGGTGTATTCAAACAAATTAATTTTTTTTTTATTAATTACAAATTTCACTTTAATAATTTGGAGAAAAAATCATTATTATTAATTTTTTATCACTTAAAAAATTATTACGTTTTTTTATTAAAAACTAAAATGTATAAGAAAATCACTTCATTGATTTTAGAAAAAAATATGTTGAAAAAAATTTTTTTTTAATTTAACACGTGAAAAAATTAATCACAAATTAATTAAAATTATTTTCATTCAAATTTACGAATCTCACTGATATCATTTTTAGTATGATAATTATATTAATGATATTATGATCAATGCGATTATTTGATAGGTTATCAAAGCACTTATATTTTACTAAAAATCTAAGGCAAAATATATTAAGTATATGAAAGTATAAATTTAACTACAGTTATTTTCAGTCTCTAAAATTATTTCTTCTTAATAATAATAAAAACTTTTGGAATAACTTTTTTTGTAATTTTTGAAAAATGTATGAACTAGTTTTAATCTAGGGTTTCTCTAGTCAATGTATAGCTAGACTACATTTTTAAATACACTGTTTTAGATAAAGTTTGCCTTCTTTAAACTTAGTTTTATACAACACAATAAATGAATTATTATTAGGGATGCATCGGAGGACAACAAACAGAATCAGTGGCGGGATGACCGGGGCCGGAGAGAGACTTTGAAGCAACGTATTGATATTTTCTCTGAGGATTTTTTAAATTATCTGTTTTTAAGTCTTTCATTTTCAATCAGATTATCTCATCCTCCACCAACTGACATTTTAGTACTTAGTATTTTTTTATGAATAAATGATTTTATATTATATGAATTCATCTCCAATTATTATTGAAACAATTGAAACTATCTTGAATAAATACGCCTAAAATTACCGTTTGGATTTAAATACTACAGAATTCGATCATTACTATCAGTCGACAGTGTTTATGAGTCTTCAATTACATCCATATTTGCGATTGATATCTGGACTTTTCAGTCCATTGATGCGATCCATTATCAACCACATTCCTTTTTGATATAGTTTTTGTTTAATGTATTCAAATCTAAAAAAACAATGAATGGGAAATTTTCAATATTAATTTTTAATTTCTTAAATTTTATTGGATAAAAAGGCATTAGGTAATTTATTAAATGAACATTAATTTTAAAAATATATTAAATTTAATAAGTTAAAATCGTTTACTAAAATATTATTAAAATTCGTAATTATAAAACTTTAATTAATTAGTGCTTAAAATTAATATCATTATATTCAAATAATCAATCAATGAACATATCAATCCCACCTGAGTAGGAGAGTCACAAATCTAAACAGCATACAACCAACAAACTTACAACATTCAAAATTATCCCTCACAAGACCCTTGATCGTCTGCACAAATGTGATGTGATTATCCATCATATGGTGACTCACGGTATTTTGATCATAAAAGTTAATTTCATATGTTAAAGATTCCCTTCTGTCTCTCCATGAAACGATTCGGAGACGTCCCAACATCTCTCGTCGTAGCGATGCAATTCCACAAGGATCCTTGATTTTTCCACTAAAGTCGAGCTCGGTAAGTCGTACACAATCAACAGATAGCGTCCTGACGAGGGCGGTTTCATATTCACGATTCGAATTTCTGAACGAGCGATAGTTGCACGCGAGGTGGAAAATCATGGTGAAATTATTGAAAAATTCGTCGGCATCGGTACCGGTATGACCGAGATATTTGATCAATTCGACGATTTCTGTGGAACCTCTCACCCGAAACAGTTTCTAGGTGGGGACAAACAGACCGTGTGACTTGGGAGAACACTGGTCGAAATTAATCAGCGCGCTAGACAACCCAGATTTAATAAACGTTAAATTTCTCAGGCTCCATTCAACAAAACTCGATTTACAATCAAGAAAATAAACCGAAAACTCTTATTTTAGAACGTAAATATTGTCCATTTGGCGAAATGATTCGATATGGATTTTATTTTACAATCTGATTAATTTTGAACGCGATAAATAATGGCTGATTTCTCAACAAAAACTTATATTGAAATTATGTTAAAATTGTTAATTGTTTAAATATTTGAATGTAAAATGATTGCAGTAACTCCGTATAGTTTTTAATTGTAATTGTTATGAAAAATATATGTATATATATGTAAATATATATAATTATTTAATTTTCTAATTACATTTTTTTCTAAAAATATACTATTTGTAAAATAACCTGGTTATCAATCTATGAGAGTGATAACCACGTTATTTTAGCTTTTAGTGAATGTACTAAATTAACCTAATCCTTTGATTAGATGAATTTAGTCACTAATTTGCAACCAAAACGTTTAATTAACAATGAATGTTTATTTTTATATATAACAATTAATAATTATTAACCAAAGTTTTCAACCCTTTAAAAATGAAAATATGTAATCAATACTATACTTTTACTCTATGTCAGTCTAAAACCAAACGATAAAATATCGGGATAAAGGCAGATAGTGGATCTGAAGAGTATTCGATTCTGATGGATTCGAAATTAATGGCGAAATGATGACACAATAATACTATGATCAGTTGCAGGCGATTTAGGTTGTCAATAATAGAAGATGGAGTCAAAATTCAGTAAATATCGGATATTGTTATCGTCAATAATAAGCAGTAAATGTCAGAGAGATAAATTTACAATAAAAAAAGTTTTGTCGCTATGAATTTTAAATTTGTGATTGAATGAATTGATTCATATTTAAAATTCTAATTAATAATTACATGATCGTAATTATTAACGACGGTGGGGAAAAGCCATCCGTCAAAAAGAAAAATAATAGGATAACAAAAATAATAAAAATAACAAAATTAACAAAAGATGTCACACAAAACACAGACACAAAAAAACAACAACAAAATCAGGGCATACAAAAAAAGGCAAAGAAAAAAAGCTTTATCAATTAATTAATTTCTCAATTTCTTTATTAATTTCTTAAAGAGACCAAAACTGTATAAATAGATAATTGATTCACCATCAGATGTATGTATAATGCAAGATAAAATAATCATAGCAAGGTAAAAATATTACGCCATACACACACAAAATAAAAAAAACAGATTCACACAAATAAAGTAAAAGACATGCATACCGAAATCCATCCAAGGAGAGATAATTCACACTACACTATTTATAAAAATTAATTTTAACTAAAAAAATTTAATTCAAAACTGAACATTTACTATGTATAAATATTTTTAATTTAAACTTAATTTTAATTAAAGAAAATTAAATTCGAAACAGAACAGATTTTATCCTTAGTATAAGAGTAGTTGCTTCTTTCTTTAGAGTAATTAACTTTACTCTATTGAACACTACTACTCAATTGTTTGTGTCGCCAGGGCTTCAGTTAACTCTGTGTCTGCGCTGGCCTTGCTCTTGTGGCTCATCTCGCAAGTATTTGTGTCGCCAGACCTCCATATTCTGGATTGCAACATAAAAGTGCATGACCTTACTTCTGAGCATGGGCGTCCACAGAAAAAAATCCAGGGGGGGCAAAAACAAAAACAGTAAATTAACAAATATTTTTTAGAATGTTTTTTAATGATATAGAACAAGTATAGAAATATAAAAATAGAATTAAACAAAATCAATTTTATAAGTAATAAATTTTAAATAATGAATATACAATATCTTTATTATGTATTACAAAGTATTATTACAATTTATCATTCAGCAAGTAAAAATTGCATTCATCTTTTATCACTGCCAAATTTCTTTATTATATTTTCAATAAACTTTGTTTTGTTTGTTTCGCCCTGAATTTTCTTTCGGTGCAAGCTCATCATACATAAACCGGACAATCGTGATTCTGATATTGTAGCTCATAGCCATGTTTTAACACGTCTCAATGTTGATTCATTCTAAAATTAATTAAAAAAATTACGATTTCGAATGCCGATTTTGAACCTCAGCATCGGTCATATCAGATATATCTGTTGCCATCTGTTTCGCCTTAAATTTTACATTTCTTTCAACAATTTTCCCACATTTTCCAGATGACTTTTTAACAGTTACCTTGACGCGAAACTCATTGGACGGATATTCATTTTCAAAGAAATTTGCTATTTTTTCAATTCCTTCTTTGAGGTTTGATTTTGTCATCTAGAAAATCATTAAAATTTATTTATCATTTTTATAAAATAATTATTTAAAAATTATTTTTTTTGCGTTACAGAATAAATTAAAAAACACAATTAAAAAAATTGTGTTAAAATAATTTGAGAAATAACTCGTTTGATTCTCTTTATCATTTAGTGGTGAAGCGTTATTTAAGTCATTCTTTTTGATCGGAACTTTATCCCTGAATTTAATGAGAAACAGTGGAAACATCTTACACGCGTTCTCGTGCAGTCGAATGAAAATACTGTCGCATGGTTTATCAGTTTGCTCGATTCATCAACACTGTTGCTCATCAAAATGTAACCGACTTCATCGGTAATTGCAAAATTTTGTTTTGCAATTACCGATAGTAATTTTACACGATTGTTTTTTAAATTGTATAATTGAAATTAGATTTCATGATTTCAGAATGAGATATAATTAAAAAACAAATAAAAAAATTCTGCTAAAATAAATTAATCAAAAAATATTTTACTGTAGGTGAATTTTTTAAATTTAAGAAATAAATGAATATTCAGAAAGTTGTCAACTCCTCGATTAGTTTCAAAACATCCAATCAGAATCAATATTTTTCACACATTCACGTTTTCTCCCATTACTACAACACACAGACACACATATCTGAATATGTGATTGGTATATTCAAATTTTATGTTCAAAGATGAACATAAATCAAAAATAAATCAAAAAACTTTGTTTTAATCAATTAATTTAAAGGAATTTAAAGAAATACAAATAAAGGAATATGAACCGTGATTAGTCTTTTTATTATTAAAATTACGATTTTGAATGCCGATTTTGAACCTGAGCATCGGTAATATCAAATATTTATGTTGCTATCTTTTTCACCTGAAAGTTCACATTTTGTTCAACAATTTTTCCATATTTTTGAGATGACTTTTTATTAGTTGACTTGATTATTTTTACCTTGACGTAAAACACATTGGATAGATATTGATTTTTTAAGAATTGTGTTATTTTTTTCTATTGCTTTTTCGCGGTTTGATTTTGTCATCTAGAAAAGCATTAAAATTTATTTATTTATCATTTTTATTTGTAATTTAATTTGGATTTTTTTTATTTTTCGATTATTTATTAAAAAAATTTATTTCTTTTACATTTTTTTTCTTAATAAATAATCATAATTTTATTAGAATTTATTATTGTTTTATAATTTTTATAAATAATTATTTAAAAATTATTTTTTTAAAGTTGCAGAATCAGAAATAATTAATTAAAATATATTATTATTTGTTTTAGTAATTTTAATTAGAATTTATTTGAAATTTAAAGTAATATTTAATAATTATTTTTTATTTAATAACCAAAGTCATCCATTTAAAAATATATTTTACGACAATATATTTCGACGGATCTACCGTCATCTTCAGGTCACTAATTAATAATC
>MQRK01153429.1:0-11299 GCA_001938485.1 Girardia tigrina | reverse complement strand
CTGTTTATAATTTAACGACTTAATACTTTTTTTCATGAGTGAGGATGTTAACATTTTTTCGATTGATTAATAATAATAATTAGAAAAATATGTAAACTTTCTATGTCACCCAATTATTTTTTGCCAAAAGAAGGAATTTGTTTCAATGTTTCATGTAGAAAGAACAGTGAAATCTTATTAGGAAATGTATTAATTAGTAAATTTATTTCTTTACTGTGGGTTTATTCTTCTAATTTTCTATTAAAATAATCAAAAGAAATAAACAATTATATTAGACTTTTAACTTCCGGACTTGGAACAAAATTAATTGCTTTCGATTCTTAATTTGCCTTAAAAATTTACGCTGCGTTATTAATGTAAAGTTTTCATATTATAATTTCGTTTGAAATTTTTTAGAAGAATAAAACTAAAAAGAAAATATTTTACGTTTTTTTTAATTATTTTGAAAAACATTTTTTTTATCAATTCAAAGTTTTTTTTTACTAAAACTTATCAAAATTATTTATTGTTGAAAATCCCGTAATATGTATAATAATTATAAGTTTTTTAGGCTTTTTATTACCATCATATTTAAATTATCCCTGACGATAATTATCAATAATTAACTCTTCTACCAGTATATATTGCAAAACAAATTTGTGTCTCAAACGCTTTGAATTTGTATTTTTACTTCATGTTTTAAATTAGTTTCCTGCTCAATACGATCGTTTTTATTCTACATTAACGAAATGCTTTCTGCATCCGCGTTTAACATTCTCAAACTGCTCAACGCGAATACATCTGCAGCGTATAAACTTTGTGGTCACAAAATACCAAATTATATTTTTGGGTGAAATGGTTAAGAAGTAATGGATTATGTTGTTAAACAAAGTTTGAAATGTTATAAAATTATTTTAATATTTTACAAAAAATAGATTAAACAATCGAAAAGACATTAGGATAAAAATAATCATCAATTATAAACGTCAAAAGAAAGTTTGCAAAAAGAGTTTTCAATAATGTATTGGAAATTTCATTGGAAAGTCTTCTAAAACTGAAATGTGATGTAAGCTTTAATGTTCCTTAATAACACAAAAATCAATATGAATTACTTTGTTTGGTGGTGAAAAGGAAGTGGAAAATAAATTTGAAACATTTGCCATGGTTACAAACACCTTGATTTATTGTTTCCGTTGCTAAGGTAATCTGCCCATTGGCTACCGTTGCTAAGGGAACTGGAACCGTTGCTAGGGACCTGGGAAACAATAAATTTTTCTAGGGACTTGGGGACCAATCAGAAGCGATATCAAGTGAACCAGAACCGTTGCTAGGGTAAAGGGAACTATTCCTCAGGTGATTGGAATCTTTGCTTAGGTAACTGTTACTGTTGCTATGGTAACCGTTGCCATGGTTACGGGTACCCCCGAAGGTTCAATTATTGATTGAGACAGAATCCCCATTTTTCCCTACTTTGTTTATTGATAAATGTTATGTTTTAAAATCGTAAACAATTATTCAGATCACTTTATATTTGTCGAAAACCATCAAAACAGCAAGTGATTTGTTTAAGAAAATTGAATTCGTTTTTAAAATTTATATTGTTTGTAAATCAAAAAATTCAGATTTTAGAATAATTCGTATTTCACAATTCCATTCGAAAAAAAATTTTCTATCGTATAACAATTCAATTCAAAATAATTTCCTTTGTAAAAAAATTTTATTCAAAATAAATTCATCCATATAACAATTCTTATCGAAAAAGTTTCAATCGTATAAAAATTTCATTCAAAAGAGATTTTAAAGAAATTTTAACAGTGAAATATAAAATGCGGAAATGTGATTAAGAAATCACTTGTTTAATCAAAACTTGCTGTATCTGGTCAACCAATCAGAGAAAGCCAATCGACTTATAATTTCAAGATGCCTCGGCAGTATTTTTGATCAATCGATTAATCCATCAAATAATGATAATAATAACCCGAACGAAGACATCTTAATTTGAGTTTTTAAATTATATAATTTAAAATTAATTATTTTCTTTTTAAAATATTTTTTTAATTATTTTTGTTTTTGTGTGCACATAAAAATAAAGAGGCAGCAAGCCTAGCCAACAAGTCAGAGATATTTGTTTCCTAAAAAATCATGTCTTTGAATCAATTTGTATATTGAAAGATTGCAGGGCCTTTTTTAATTTTCACTGGGGGGGGGCACAAGCAATATGAAATGGTTATGTGACCGAATTCGGCAACTTTTAATCTCGGATGAAAATAATTATTTTTCCTTGTTTTTTTTTATAATGGATTTCCAAACAGTTTTTTTATCAAATTTTCTCTTATTTAAATGAAGAAAATACACAAGTCATCCGACGCAAAACATTTTTCAAACGTCCAACACGAGTTATATTACATAACACTTCAACACATGTTACTTTTTAAAAAAGAATTGGTAACAAAGTCCCTTACAGAATAAATATCAAGGTTGGGTTTCTTTCTCGTCTTTCTTTCACCCACAAGAATTATATCCATAGCACTGTGAGGATCAAACTTGCAGGTACCCTTTTAATTGATTGCGATCATCATGCAAGTTTGGGCTGTCTCAGCTGAGGTACTTGTACAATGGGGTGAAACTTTCAAGTTATATGAAAAATCAAGCCTCTCAGGAAGCATTCTGTGAGGAGTCAGTGTTACCAAAGACGATATTACTTTCAAAAGTATACCGTTGTTGCGCTGTAGGAAGTATTTCAACTTCTTCTGAAAACAAATGTTATGTTATTTTGACTCCTGCCTTAACAAATGTTTCGAGTTCTGCTGTTTGCAAAAGAGTTAATATGTCTTGGGTTACTTCTTGTGCCTCATCAAGCCGTTCTCCAAGATAATTCTGTGCAGATTATACAATTTCGAGGCACATCGTATCCTGATTTCTTGTATTTGGAATATTCGTGTTAAAAGCTCTTAAAATGAGTCTCTCTTTCCTGTGGCTGTAGTTTCTCTTCCTTACCTCTAGGATAGGAGACCCTGGATATAAGGTCTAATTTACGAAGTGCCGAATCTCTATTGATTATTTTCTCTGATGGAAACAGATTGTTTTGCTGTAACTGCTTTTCCAAATCACGAAATATTTTCAAAATATCAACTATGAGACCTATAAGCCAAACTTGATGTGAATCATATGTCCATGTCTTCAAATAACCCCCACGGCTGTTGCTCTCACTTTTTTTAATTCGCATTTTACTTCTAAAAACTTAAAAACTTCCTTGCAGTCGTAAAAAGTATGAAGAATGGCCATTGAAAGGTTGACTATGTGATCCGCAAATCAAACTTCGTAATGAGCAGGGAAATGATTCACCATTGGTTGAAATTGATTCAGGAGTTCTGTTGTCTTTTAGACGTCCTGAAGAAGGAAGCTAAAGGCTTGGTATTTTTAATCCAGATACGCAGCTCCGAAACGCCTACTTCAATGCTTTTAAAAAATGGATCACTTCTGTGAACAGCACACCAGATCGTCAATAGATCACGATGCAACCAGTTCTTCAGAAGCTTCCCAAACTCCCTTGCTGTGTCTGCATTAGCGCTTTCGTCATCTCTGGTAACACTAATCAGTATGGAAGTTGGTGCAACCCTGGTCTTAAGGGTATGCTTATTGGCTTTCTGAAGTCCAAGGGCTCAAATATGTTGAAGTTCAATGAAGGCTTTGAATGCGTTTTTTACTTCACGCTCTTTTGTTACTATTCTCGTAGAGACTTATTTATAATTCACCATTTGTAGATTGACGCAGCTATCAACTTGCGCCGCGTAAGTATCAAAATCCTGTAGCTTACGAGAGAGTTCCTTCTGAACTTCTCCAGCAACGATGAGTAGCATTTCTTGATATCAGTTTGGGTCTCTGTAATGTAATATCAATGATAAAGGTTGAAATTCCTCCAATGGAGAATTCATTTTTGTTGTATATGCCAACTCCACAATATTTAAAAAATTATTTAAAATTCAAGAACTAAATAGAAAAAATTCAGAACTACATTAACAATTAATAATATAAAAATTCAAAATTAAATTAAAATTCATGAAATTCAAGATTCATAAAAAACATAAAAATTCAAACATAAAGAATTTGTTTTACTATTTAAATTAAAAAAACTAACAAAACTCACAAATTCAAATTACAAAATAAGTCTTTTTAGTGGTGGAATATGGATGATCAATTTCATACCACATCGTTTATAAATAAACGTTTATCAAAAATTCTCGTTCTCATTAAGTATCATATACAAAAGACTGTCAAGACGGAGCGATCGAATAAATCGACTGTTACGTCGATTAAAATTACATCCGGGACGAATCAGGTTGAACATCAACTTTTATCGTGTAATTGGTTGTATGATTTAGGTGCCGGTCATCCGATCGGTAACGAACGCGTCAAACTCGATCAATTCAGCAGTATTGTGGACGCGGTTAGACAAAACAACCCGTCCCGATATAACTTCATTTTCGCGAAGAATTTTGTACCTGTGTACTTTAGTTAAATACCTTGAGTGCAAGCTGTTGGCTGAAGGAGTACTTATCAGACTGTCATTATAAATGTCCGCGGCGAGTGAGATAAGAAACTCCCCAACTTCCGCACGATACTTTTGCTAACATTTCAGCCAATGGTGATGAGAGGAATGAATTTTCACTGCAATTCTTAATCTACATGTTGCGCTGCTGCCTTATGGAAGATTGAGTCAAGGTGATATATGACAGCCTTCACTTTTACAGTTGCATCTGCCCGGCAGCCATAAGCCAAGTTAACAGTGCAATTGTGAGAAATCTTGCAAGCTACATTCACAAACTTTTCACACGGCATACATTTCACATAATCTGTTTTACGCTTCCCTTCAGCAGGTGCAAACATAAATACTTCCAAGAGTCCCTATTATTTTCTACTTATCAATTTAATTTTTCACTTTTCTGTGCCTGTACCATTCCCTATTATTGTGAGAAGTGCAGAAAATGGATTCTTGTGTTGTTAAGGAGCCAATGTGTGTACTTGTGGTTCAGTCTTCTGCTAGAACAGCGAAGTTTAAATCTTCTGTTGTTGCAAAAGCATCAGGTTATGATCACAAGAAATAGAAATGTAGTCTTAAAAATCGATGTTTAAAAAATTGCCCCACTTTTGCCTCGGACTAGGGGGCATTTTTGGTCACTGGGGGAGGCAAATGCCAAACCAGTCAATATGTTAAAAAAGACCCTGAAAGATTATCTTTAGACAATAGAGAAGAAGAAAATATGAATATAGATATAAATTTATATAAAATTCTGAAACATTTATCTTTATAATATTTTTATTTATGAAATATATAATGAAAGTAATTTAATTTTGTCACTTGATTAAAAATATGTCAGACATTCATGTACAACTTTTCAAATCAAAACAAAATCTAATTTTATTTGAAAATAATTATTATTTAAATATTTTTTATATTATTTTTTTATATTATACATTAGTAAATTTATATTAATTAAATATATTTGAACCCTTTTATCGTAAATATACAAATCCCCTTTTTGAATGCCTTAACTTTTTAAAGGTTTTAAAGATTTTGTGATTTTTGTTTGTGATTAGGCAATAGATTGAGGTAAAGATTGTGGCATAAGGATTAAAATATCGTATTGAGAAGGAAAATGATTGTGAATGAATTTGAATAAAACTGACAAACTGTCGAATAAATTTTTTTTAAGCCAATCAAAGTTTATTAATTTAGACGGTGTAACCGTCATCGTCAGAACAACTGATTTTTCAAACAAAATTTACTTATATAGTGCAATTATCGATTATGCAATCAATACGTCATCAGTACATCATTTAAAAACTCTCAACAAAGTTGTAGAGAATGCAGTTTGAACTTTAACTTTAGGATCCAAAGATTTTATATATAACGCTTCACACGAGTCACTCTCTCCCAATTATTCTTAAATTGAGTGCACAGAATTTTAAAGTGTTGTGAATTTATCTCTCCTTTACAATGTCTTCTATGTCCTGCAATGTTACTTCCACCTTCATTACGACAGTGTTCCTGGATTCTCTTACCGAAATTACTTGAAGTCTCTCTATTGTATGTGGCATTACACCCATTTAATGTATTTTGGTAAATGAGATCCGAACACAATCCTAATGGCATTAGAGATTTATTGCCAAACAAGCTTTCAATTTTTTGGATACGGGATATTACTTTTAAACTTTTTACTTTATCTAACGCTTTAAAAATAGAATTTTTAAATATTTTTAACCCCTCTGAATAGGGTACAGTTAACACATCCAATTTCCAAACTTTTATCTTTAGTGTTGCAAGATTGCTCTTGATCTTGAACAGCTACAATTTTAGTATTATTTTTGTCAATTAATTTATTAATAGTTTCTTTTGTTAATTTCTCCACTATCGATTTTGAATATCCGTTATCATATAATAATTTGTTTAATTTATTAAGGCTGTCATTACATCCTTTATATGTAGATGAAAGAGCCCATGAGCGAAAAATAAGACCTTTAATCATATTTCGACGATATTTGGATTCACAGAAACTGATCGGTGTTTTATACACCCCGTGTCAGTTTCCTTTCTGTAAATCTCCATCTCATAACGTCCGTTTTTTCTCTCAATTAATAAATCAAGAAAGCACAATTTCTTATTTTGATCTATCTCTATAGTAAACTTTACATTTGATGGCAATGAATTCATATAATTTAAAAATGGAGAAATACCTGTTTCATTTTGACAAATCAAAAACATATCATCAACATAGCGTTTATACGCTAGATGTTTCCGACCGATAAAAGAATCGATTTTATCTTCAATATTCGAAAGAAATATTGAAGCCAAAGTGGGGGCTAATGGTGAACCCATAGCTACTCCATCAACTTTTTTGTACCAATCATTATTGAACAAAAAATGCACATCTGACGTGGCAAAACTTAACAATTCACGAAATGCAACTTCATCAAGCATACTATGATTAGTAGTATTACTTCTCCAAAGATTGCAGCACAAATCAATAGTCTCTTTCAATGGAACGTTCGTAAATAAACTGACGACATCAAAAGATGCCATAATTTCATCGTTATTTTTAATATCAAATTTTGAAAGAGAGTTTAATATTGAGAAGGGTTTTAAAGATTTAAAATAAAAGTATCATCATCTAAAATTGCAATAATCTTTTCTTCATAAATATTCCCTAAATTTGAAGTCGTTATATAAACTTCTCAATATGAATAACTTGAAGAGTAAAAAAATATTTTGGTGGACGTTTCCAAACATAATTATAACATCTCTTTTTAAATTCAAGCAATCTATTCTATAAAAAGTCTACAATATTACACGATTTTAATTTTTTACTAATAACGAAATTCAATTTGTTTTCGTTAATGATAAATACTAAAATGGGAAAGTGACTTCAAATTTTCAATTAACGAATGACATAAATAAATTATAATACAAAAATATGGTTAAAAAAGACGAGGACAAGACAAAATCTAATTAGTAGGAAGTATATTTTTATTCGTAAAATGCTTCTAATTTAACAGAAGATTTTCTAAAAATCCCATAAAACAATTAATGAGTTTTATTTTTAATCTTATTTCATAAATTATTATCAAATTAAAAAGTGTAATTTAAAACAATAAATTTTTTTAAAGACGTATTTTTAAAAAAAATATAAAAATATAGTCTAATAATGGACTTTATTAAAAAAGCTAATGAAGGGTAAAACATCACAAAATCTGATGAAAGAAATGCATTATTTAATTAAATAATTAATTTTATTTAATTAAACTCATACTTAAGAAAAAGAATTATACATTTTTTTCCTGTTTAATAGCTTGAAATATTCAATTATTTAATTAACTTAACTCTATCAAACTAAGTTCGAATTTTTATAATTTTTTCCATTAAATAATTTTACTAATCTTTAATTAAATTGCATTTTAATCAATGACATTTTTGTTTTAATAAAAAAAAATTTTAAAAGTATTTTAGGGAATTTTTTACTCTTGTTTTTTTTAATTTATTCTAAATTTTTTATTGATTTTATAATTGATAAAATAATTTGACAAATTGACTGTTGTTAGAGACACTCAATAAAACTAAAATATAATTGAAAATAATTTCTATTTTACAATAATTTTATGGGAAATGCAGCTTTTGTAAAAATGAAAAAAATCAAATGGAAAAAAAAGTAAAAAAGTTTTTTTTAATTAATGTCAAAATGGTCATAAATTTATACAATTAAATTGATTATTACTGTTTTATATATAACTTCGGTTTTATTTTTTTATATATAAAACATAATTTTATACCTGAAAGATCTTCATTTAAATATTTTCTTTTTCCGAAAATATGATATTATAATTATTATTTCTGTTAGCTCTCGTTGTTATAAGATAAATTATTCTGATAATATTTCAGTTTGATAATTTATTGAGAAAACTATTTGATAAAATTGTAACGTAAAATATAAAAAATGTAAAATATATTTAATAAATAACAAAAATATTAAATTCAAATAATTAAATTATAAAAGTTAGAAATTTATCATTTAAAAATTTTTAAATGAAATAATAAATTTTTATTTAAAAATAAATTTAAATAATGTTTGTATTTTTAATTAAAAAAAACACATTTCTAATGGAAACCTGATTGACCGGTGTTTGAAAAATAAATAAATAATTTTATTTGAACATTTTTTTATAATTCATTTAAATTATATATGTAGATATAATTCGATAAATTATCTATATACCATTGTCTACAAGGAATAACAATAAATCGACGCTTTTCGTGATACAAAAAAAAATTTTTTACTAATAAATCATTAAATAAATATTAATTTATTGCATTATTATTTCAATTAAGTAAAATTACACAAAATACGATCAATTCCATTCTCACAAACCAACTAATGGCAGCTATCCATTATCGATTGATAAAACAATATGTTTACTCTATCATTCGTACATAACAACGTAAATGAGACATGTGATAAAGAGAGCCATTGACAATAAAATCTCAAAGTCTATCTTTGAAATGAAATTCTAACACTCAGTGCAATCAATTCTGTTTTAGCCTTCACATCATATCCAAAATTTTAAGGATACAATGTGACAGATATATCTGACCAATTAACAGTCTGAGAGAACAGTGGGTTCTCTTACTGTACAAAGTTTAGCGACATTTAGTATAACACATTCGATCTGTGCAAGCAATCAAACACCGTAAATGACAAAACTATAACATTTCAGGTTCAATTTTTCGGAATAAGTAAAAATAATTTTGTTAAATAATTTGATTAATTTACTCTCTTACAATCTTCTCATTGTTTAAACCCTTTAAAACTCTGATGATAATGTCTTTCTGAAATGACTCAAGTAGTGGGGTCGTATTAACTTAGGGACCTGCAAGATATATAGTTGATGTTTCCATGTGACGGATTGCTGGCCTGCAGACATAGTAGTCTTCATATTACCTCTTGTGAAGGGTATACTTCTTCATGATTTCATTCAAATGTGACCCTCACATCTTTACAAGTTATTAATCCAGTAGCCTTTTAAGATGTCCTGAAGTGCTCATAAGGGTTTCATATCACTCAAACAGTGTAAATTTCAAAAGATATCATAATAAAACTATCCCCTTACCGACACGGTTTCACATTTGCATCAAAGCTAAACCAAAATATGAGTTCCTTTATTTCAGTAACACGATCTCCACACACTAGAATAAGCCTTATTAGAGAATTGCTAGCCCCACTGCCACTACTAAAAATTACTACCGGTTTACAATATTGAGTTAGCTTTCAGAGTTTTTCATCTAGAGTTAGAATCCAGCCATATCTAGCTGGCGCAGTGAGCCCTACTCCAAAGTATTAGTTTTTAAGCTGATATCCATCAAATTTATAAACCAGACTAGTTTTTAATACAAAAGAGGTTTTACTAAAAAAAGATATAAACATAGAAAATAGAATATTTTTTTTCTATTGTTAATATTTATTTTAATAACAATTTATTTATTGCAGAAATATAAAATAATTAAAATATTTTTATTCATTTAAAATTGTATATTGTTAAATAAATTAATAATTTAAATCTTTTAATTTCATTCAGTTTGATTTTTGTCAGACATTTCAGCTGTTTTGAAAATCTTTAGAACTTTCGTATTTTCATTCAATTTTAAATTATAATTTACAATTTTTTTTTATCTTTTACCTCTCTAAAGTTTCATAAACATTAAACGACATAATAATATTTTATAAAATAAGGAAAATTTATTTTTTCAAACTTATAAAAGATCGAAATAATAAGGCAAAAGAAAAACAAAATAAATTGTAAAAAAAATTATCTCAATCATTTAGGAAAAAAATTTTGTAACAAGTTGTTTCGTTCCGGAATAAATTAGTTCTACCTATTTTGTTTTTTTGTAAGATTATATTTGGATTTAGATAAAAATTTCCGAAAATGCATTACATATATAAAAAAATTTTGTTCAACTAAATGATTATTTTAACTTTATAAATTTACAAATGCAACTGATAAAACGAAATTCAATATATTAAAATCTTATTTTACATTGTAGATAATTAAAGAATAAGATTATATATAAATATAAAAATAAATTAATGATTATATTATTAATTGTAATTCCTAATATTTGTGACTTAAACCAGTTGCCAAAACATGATTAAATTTCCATTTAATATCTCCAAAACAATTTTCCAAGATAATTTTTATGGCTTTTCTTCGAATTTAATTAAAAATACATTTATTTTGAAAGTAAATATAATAACATTTCAAATGTTTATTATAAAATTAATTATAATTAGAAATTAAAATTATAAATAAATTTTAAAATAATTTATTATGTACTTATTGAATTTCGTTTTTACATTACTATGAAATAAAATACAATGAAAAACTTGGTAAAAAGTGTATGAAATTTAATATAAACTATATAAAACACATAATATATAATTTTTTTATGTAATTATTTGAGAACCATAATGTATTTATTGTTTTTTGAAGTTAAATATAATTTTTTATCAAATTTTATTTTTAAAATATTTTAATAAAATTTTGAAAGGAAAATTTAGCGAAATAACAACTATATGTTTTGCTCCAACGCATTCTTCTTTAATGATTAAAGAATGGAGAGACAAAAAACCCACTTTAAGATTTGGACAGAAAAGCAAAATAATATGGATTAAACTTAGTATTCTCAACGATTATGAGCTCTAAGGATAGCGATACATTAGTGGTCAGAAATATTTGTGTATCATGCTTTTTAATAATAACTTTTTCCAAA
>MQRK01153421.1:0-10247 GCA_001938485.1 Girardia tigrina | reverse complement strand
AAATTTACATTTTTTTCGAGTTAAGTATTACTAAATGTAAAATAATTATTTATAAACATTATTTATTTACAAAACTGATTACAAGTAAATTAATTGAACACATTAGTATTATTAGATCCTTAAGGCTGTTAATAATTTTTTTTCAAAATATCAACGAAAGTAGTTCACTCATTTTTATTTACATGAATAAAATTACTTTTTATAGAAACATTTCATTTTATAAATTCCAAAAACAATGTTAAATTAGACATTGAAGTATTTATTTCCAATTTAAAGAAATATTCTTTGTATTAAAACTAATTTAATTATAGTGGTATGTTTTTCTTCTGTATAATTGACAGTTTGATAAAAAAAGAATGTAAAACTTTGTTAGTAATAATTATCAAATGAATTATTGTTTGTTCAAATTCAGACAGAGTACGAATTAACTGTTGGAGAATCTCGGCTATCTTTTGCTCAGGAAATTGTTGCAAAGTATCTAACTGACTCGGTTTGTTATTTTAATTAATATAATTATGCGCTTTTATTTACTTCAGACTTGTATCATTTTCATAACTCAGCAATTTGTTATGGAATTATTATTATTTTTTCAATATTTGATAATTAATAGTTTTGTATTTGAAAAACGTGTTATTTACTAATGTTTTGTAATTTTCTGATTGATACTTGATTTTTAACCTTTCTTATTTTACCTATTATTTGCTACTAGTAAAATGTATTTCTAAGTTCAGTAAACTTAAAAATACAATGAAAATGTTTCTTTATAAATCGAAATTAACATTATAAAACAATTATTTACGAAAAGAATTGATTATATTTAAAACTTATTGCAAGTTAAAGCTTCTTTTGAACTTTTATGGTCGTAATAAAAGTTTTTATCATCTATTAATTTACTTTATTGTGTAGAAAGATGACTTTTTAAAGTAAATTACTATTCTAATCAGCAGTGAGATAAAAATGTTTTTATAATTGATTGTTTGTTTGTCACATTTTGATTCATAATAAAAGTTTTTAAAGATGATAGATTTTCTTACTGTTGACCAAGCCGAAATTACTGCAGTTCCAAGAGCGAAGCAAAAAGAAAGACAAAATGATTTTCGAATTCGCTGCAAAAGACTCATATTGGTTCCTAAACCAACATTCTTTGAAGTCGTTTCTGATAACACTGAAGATTGGATTCAAATTACCAAGCATTCATCCACATAGAACTGAATTTTGCATTTGGTATGTTTCTGCACGAGGAAGCAAAGTCGTTAGGGCGAGAATTCAGGGGTCACAGAGATGTCATTGACAAAAATGACACCAAAAATGGTTTCCAGAAACATTAAGGACAAAATTAAGAATTTTTCATTAGTTCCACAAAAAATTGACGAGAAGTACTGAAGTTTTGAGATTAGAGTCTGAAAAATGGTGGATTACATTTGAATCTTAAGTTATCTTCACAAGAAATGATATTTGTTTTTTTTCTGTGGACTGATGTGACAAATTTAGAAAATCATTTACACTGAGTCTTTCATTAGGCGATGAAAGACACCATTAATTTGCCAGCAATTTCTAAAAATTGACAGGGCTTCAGGAGATTAATACAATCAAACTCAAATATGCGTAAATGATGTTCAAAGATACCAAACCAGAGTATTCGAATCAATTTCCACCACCTGGTCATTCGACAAGGAGAGCTGTCACGAAATCTAGACAGAAATCTAGACAACCTATCGTTGAAACTAATGATCATTATTTTGATAATAGATATCTGCATTATACAGCCACATTTCGAAATCTGTCTGAAGATCGATATTGTCACAATGATAGGCTCCAGAGATTTAAGAAAATGTTAGGAGTTTTATAATAAAAGTAGAGGTCTTACACCAAAAATCCGGAGTCTCTATGTCCTGACGCAAGTTTCAGTTGTGGAGACATAACCAATTAAAAAATAGAATGCCCCTTGAGAAGTCCTTGTTTAATATGTGTTAAAACGATCTTACATTCAAAGATTGTTATTTCTACAATACCAATACTATACATCCATCATGATGAAACTGATGACTCGATAGAGGATAAATTACAAAAAATGAAAGATGATAACGACGAAAAAGCTTGTATCAAACCCCGAGGCTATCTCGTCGGCTTGTTTGAGTCAGAATAATGAGACAGACAATAAGAGGGATGTAGCACAAGGTAGATTGTAAAATATGCAGTTCGATTACTTTTACTAAACATAATATTGAGGTGTTATGGGATTTCAGTGCTTCAATCACATTAGTAAGCGAAGATAACTGGATTCGTATAGGTCGACCAGATATACAGAGATTAAAAATTAAATCTTACATGAAAGATCACTGATTGTAAGTTTGAGAAATCTAAATTTATATTGTCAGACTAAAACCGAGTATTTAAGGAGACGCTTTAAGAAAAGTAACAGAAAAGTATGGATTGAAACAAAAATGTACTCCTTATCAATATCAAGCAAAGTTACTGGATAAGTAAGCTTTTCGAATTGTATGAGACATGATTGTTAAATCTTTGAAGGGTAAGAAAGAAAATATTTCGTGGGAGAAGATGATTTCACAATTATAGTCTTCGAGAAATCTAACATATCAGAGTTCAATTAAACATTTTACGTTTAAAATTCTAATTGGTAAGAAAATTATTCTAAATGGGTTTCCACCAATCATTATTTATCATGAGAAGATACTTTATGAAACGAAATTAGAATGGGAAAGTTGGCAGACAAATTTCAAAACTTAGAAGCAAGCCGAAGAGATCAACGAGATTTTAGACTGGCGTTTTTATTAATGAAAGAACTTCAAAAACAACAAAAAAGGAAACAAATATACCGGACCTATTCAAATTTTTAAGTTTACATCAAGAATTGATTGATTTTCCAAGAAAATCAAAACAAAGCGTTGAATGCTTGGAACGTATCCTAAATATCAATATAGAGCGAAGTTATGAAAAACGTTTTAATAATGAATTGATTGTGTAATTCTTTGTAATATTTTGTATTTATAATAAAGTTTATTAAAGATTGTGGATTTTCTTTTTATAGCATAAATATGTTTTCTGATATTTTTTAAATAATTTTTTGCTTTAAATTTAAATAAAATTAGTTTCATATAATAACAATTAAAATATTAATCATCTAGTTAGGAAAGACAATACAAAAGCCAACACAACAATACAAATACAAAATATCAAACATTATAGACATTCTTTATAGTTATAACTATGAGGTTGCCTAAAAGGTTTTTATGTTACTAAATAAATACTCCATTTTGACTCTTTTATTGTATCTCATGCTGGAGTCTTTGTTTTCTGTGAGAATATGCTTGGTCTTATTCTGTATTCAATTATTATATTTTTAGGGGTATTGAAGGAGAATCTTTGAACGATATTTTATTTTAACTATATTTTAACGATATTTTAATTTGGGAATTCATAGTTTAGACAGCTTAACAAATTAACCAAATGGGGAGGGGGGCAAATAGTATTGGAGAAAGTAATGTACATATTGTTTTAAGTAATCTTGTTCCATTGATTTCAGCCTTAAAGAGACTACCTGTAGTAATCGACATAGTGTAATCAAGGATAATACTTTAAAGACCCTGTTAGAAGTTTACCCACCAAACACTGTTCAATGGATTTTAAAGAACTATACATTATTCACACTACTGTTGCAGGTGGCTTAAAACGTATTAGAAATAGGAAAAGGTTTAAGAAGCTTATGCTCCATGATTTAAATGGTCAACATAAATTGTAGAGTTTGAGTTGGATTTTCTTTGCTTTAATGCTACCAAAGGGACAAGTTATTGGATCAAATTATCATAGGTCCAATATGATAATTGGAGATTTTTAGGACAGCCTTTGGACGGTAAAGGCTCACATTGAACTGCCAAAGCCGTATGCGAGGAATATTTTAATTATTGAATGCTTGTGATATGATTGTATAAAATTTGGAATCGCGATTCTTTTACCTAGTTTCAAAATTGGTAGAAAACAAACATAATACTCTCTCACTGGTCCCCAATCTTCAACCACACATTTTGCAAGTAACAGTAAAAAAATGAAGGATTTGCAGGTCGAAGTAGTGCTTCACCGATCATATTCTTAAAACCTTATGCCAATTGACTATCACCTCTTCAAGCACTTCAATACTTTTCTGTCTCGTCCAACATTCGACAAATCAAGCCTAGATAAAAAAGACCTTAATTGTATTTGTATTATCCAAAGTATCATATCTTTCCCCTAACGTAAGGCATCTACATGAATAGCGTTATCAAAAATATGGTGATTAGTATGGTAGCTATTTTGATTAAATCGAGTAAGTATTCAGAAAATTAGGGCCTAAATTAAATTAAATTAGAGTTAATCAAATAAAACCTTGAGAACTTTCCTGACAAATTATTAAAATAACATTAATAATTAATTCAGTTTTAAATTTTGTTAAATTATGAAAACTTAAGATGAGTGAACCAGTAAACACATTTTTTCAAATCAAAATTTTAATTTTAACTCATTAATTTCGCAAAATTGAAAATTACTAAATTTATAATTCGTAAATTTCGTCAAATTAATATGTAATGACATTATCAAGGAGAAGATGATTGATCTTTTCGTTCAATTGTACCCCATCAGTTTTTTACACAATTTTTTTTCTATTTGTGACGTAAGGACCAGTAACAACGTTTACAAATTATCAAATGTTTGACTTTGGTTTATGGAGGATGACTTAGTTTAACTATTACTCAGGTTTTATGACTCTTGATTTAAATCTACTATAACTAAGAAATCTGGTGCCGCTTTTAGATTGAAAAATTCGCTATATTTGAATAAGGTTTAAAATATTTTAGTTCAACAGCTTCTTCAGTCTAAAGAAAAGTAAATATTTAGTAAAAAGTAAATATTTAGCAATAAGAAGTAAGCTGTTCAGAAAAGTTAAGAATTGCTGTTTTCCATTTTTATCATAAGGTAAGATGTATGTCATCAAAGGTTCTTAACTTTCTTATTTTACAATTAGCATTTGAATTTAGAAATTTTTTATAAATAGAATAAAATATTTATTTTTTAACCTTTATTAAAACATGTATTGTGATTAAATTATTTATTTTCTTTGTTTATTGTATCAATAAGCTGTGTCAGTACATAACCAAATAATTATCATCTACCAAATAGTCGGCAGATCCTCAGCTTCTTCATTCCGTTCTCCAACTATGAAGCAAAAATATTAAATATCCAAGTGAAACTAAATAGGGCGTTTTCATTTAGATTAATCTGTTGACAATGTATCTGAGAAACTCAATGTATTATTATATTGTAATGTTTTAATAGCAATAATCAAACAAAGTAATTTAGAAAAATCATTAAAACAATATTTTATATATCATCTGATGAACTAATTTGTATGCTCTTAAAATTTATAAAAAAAATAGTTCAAAGTTTACTAATAATTTGACTTGAATAATTATTTGAGTATGGTTGATAATATTTACGACAAACTGACTATTATATATGCGAATTTTTAAAAATATATACTCACCAAATTCATGAACTGGGTAAAAGATTTTGCAGCATTCACGAACATAATATATAAACTATTTTTATTAATATTAAAAATAAATAACTGATAAAATACTTTCATTAAAAATTCTGATATTTTCATATTAAAAATAGAAGTCATTTAAAAATAAAACATCCGTAAAAGTCGAAACATTTACTATGATAAAAAAACCGTAAAATTCTTTCTGTAATTTTGTAATTAATTATATTTTTGCAGAGTTAGTGAATTCCATGAGTCAGTTGCTTAATTCGTGAATTTAGCAATTGCACAAATTCTGCATAAAAAGATATATATATATATATATATAATGTATTATATATTAGAATTAGTTAAATAAAATTAGAAAGTAATTATGAACAAAGTATAACCACCATTTCATAACGTGAAAATTCTGAATTTTATAAGATCGACCGATTCCATTTGTGTTGCGTAAACGGATAACACTAATTTTATGTAAAAAAATTGTGCTCATTTTTATTATTTTAATTGATTTCTTGTTATTATTTACGAATAAATCGTAGTTTTTTCGTATTCATTTTCTTATAGTTCCTAACAGAAAATCTTCGCATGTAAAATGTTGAGAAATTATTTGCTTAATTTCAGTAATTAAAGTTTCTTCTTAATTTTCTTCATATTAATGATTATAATTGTTTCATAACAACATTTAAATCTTAATTATTAAGTTTTAGTCAGTGATTACACATTTATTTTCAATATATTGCTTGTGCTTAATTGTGAAAGCTGTATTTGAATTTTCAGATAATTAAATCTTAAAACATTATTTTTAACAATTTTATTCATATTTTATAATTTTTTAAATTCTGTGCTTTAAAAAAGAACAAATTATTATTGGTGAATCAAAAATTCTTAGGGATTTGTTGTATTTTTTCCAATTGTTTTTCTACTAAATAAAAATTTATTTAATTGCATGTATAATTTACTATTTAATTTCATATTTGTTGCAATTTTATATTCGATCATTTATTTTTAACCTCCAGAACATCATTCAAAAAAATTAGAAAATTCATGCCTTTTTACTCTATAATTCAAACAAACAAGATTTAACTGCAGCGACAATAATAAACAAAATATGCAAAATTAAAGTTGATAATGTAGTCTCGGATCGTATTGCACGAAATTGGTTGAGAAAGTTGAACGACGATGACTTCAGAGACAAGTAGTGTTCAGGTCGACCTTCAGCAGTTCGTTCTAAAGAAATCCGTAAAGTCATCAAAACAAATCCCTCTAAAGCAATCACATGTAGATTGTGATCTAAACTCGACATTTCTCAAACACTAATTGTCCAATATCTTTACGATCTTGGAAAATTCAATAGACACTATTGAGAGGCGCCTTACGACATGACCGAAATTCAAGCTCAACAACGTTGGAAGCCATACCAAAAATTGCTACAAAATCGGTGCGTAGACCGATTTAACCACAGAGCCGTTACTGTTGATGAAAACTGGATATATTTTAACAATATAAACTATTAGGAATTAAGATATGTTATCAAAATAAGGTTAAATTAAATATATACAAATTAAAATTTAAATATGTTTAAATATTTATAGTTTGAAAAATAAATTTTAAAAATTAATAAGATTTAATTAAACTGTTAAGAATTAAAAAATTTTTGAGGTACAATATACAAATTAAAATGTATAAATTTTTTTATGTAATGATTTTTCAAAATAAATGAAGGCTTAATTACCCTTAAGCTTCTTCCAAATGGTCGAACTATAGTCGAAACCGATCTATATCGCCCATCTCGATCGGTTGTATGCAGCAATTTGCAGAAAATACCTTACTTTGTTCAATCGAAAGTGGAATCTTAAACAGCAACAAAATGCAAAACCACACATGACTATCACCTTTTCCGTTCCATAACTCACGTTTCTCGTGTCAGTAACTTCAAAAAACTTGACGAGGTGGAAAAAAAGTATTAAGAGTTTTTTTGGTTAAAAAACGAATGATAGCACCGAGGAAATGACCGACTTGCTGATAGATAGATTCAAGCTATTAATTTAAATTGCCTTTACTTTGAATCCAGATTGTTTTGTAGTCGTAAAATTATGTTTAATTTTTTTCTAAAACTCTTACAGAACTTTTGCTTCACCCTAATAACATAATAGTGCATCACATTTTAAAATGAAAAGCACGGAAAAGTATGTACGGATTTGTTTAATATTTTAAGACATCTTTGTAAACTAGAAAGTCATTTAATAAATTTAATTACTTGTGAATTTCTTTTCTTATTATTTGACCTGGGACTCTAAAATAATTTTTATAAAATTTTTCGGCATATTTAGAATTTCGATCATCTGCTAAATGTGTTCTTGCATTTTCCTTTTAAAAAATGTTGTTATTGACTGTTGGATATTAGATATTTTAATTATTTAAAATATTTAATATATGCTTTTTTGATAAATATTTTGTTTGAATGTTATCAATTAAACAGTGCTTTGAAAATAAAATTTTCGCGTGTTACAAGCTATCCGGCATAATGAATGATATGAAAATCGTTTTGGAGCTTTTGGAAAAATTCGATGGAAGCGTTAGCTTCGAGATCTGGCAGAAGAAATTTGAAATGGTCATAAAAATTCAGAAGATTACTGATCCAGCCCCGTATCTCCCTTTTTTACTATCGGGGGTTGCACTGAACATCTACATGGAATCGGACGAGAAGACGCAAAGCAGCTGCGATCGGTTCTTTAAGGTATTAAACAATTCGTTCGGCCTGACTATACGTTCTGTGTACAGTCAATTGATAAACTTACAGTATCACGTGAGCGAGATTATCGATGAATATGCAACTTAGGTGAAGATGCTAGCATCAAAGGTCGACGATCTAACAAAGGCTGCCCTCATGGCTGGACTGCCTTTCGAGTTGCAGGTGGATTTGGAACGGGCCGGCTACTAACCCCTGACCGAAATGATCGAGTATAGCCGCATGTATTTGGGGATTAAAAAAGGGTTTATAACAGGATTTAATGGTAGTAATACAACACAGAAACAACTACAAAGAAACAGGGAGTTCCGGAGGTCAGGGAGAACTCGATAAACCCAGAGCAAATCTTCACAAATGACTTAATGTTTATCGTGAGAGAGATACCTAATCGAAGGAAAGGAATCATCATAAGGGTTGTCAGTGGCAATCAAACAGACATACAATATGCTACAAATGTCAGAAACCGGGTCATATCGCAAAATATTGTCGGTCGGGAAACTAACAGTGGAGTTTGTAGGCGTCGGCTCTCTCCCTTCACAGTTGCAGGCGTTGCCGATGATGATCGTCACCGTAAATAACAGGTCGGCCATAGTGTTGATTGATTCGGGTTGTTCGAAAACGGTTGTTTTAAAAGGGTTAGTTAGTGATTGTATGTTGTTTAGTCTCATTTTAGAAAGGAATCACAGGACAATCAAAAGAATTGCGTCCAGATCAAATATCAGCATATTGGAAGCATTTGAAGGAAAAGAAACACAAAGCTCGGCACTGTATAGCTATTTGCCCATAGGGTTACATATAATTGGAAGAAGCAAAAAGGAAGCGTTTTGGGGAAACCCAGATTATGTTTTGAATCAGTTAGTGTTGGTAAAACCGGAAAACAGTACACTATGTACACAGCAATGGGCCAAGGGTGTCGTCGTGAAAAGAATAGATCAAAGGAAATATCTGGTAAATTGAAACGGATTTTGGGTTCCAAGACATATCACAGACATTCGACCTAGACTTGGTAGAAAATTCCAAGTCATACTATATGAATATAGAGGAAACTGCATCACTACCAGACAATCAAACACAAGAGGAACAATCATTAAACAGTAGGCCTAGAAGAGAAAGACGAAGACCGTTTTATCTAAATGATTACATTGTTGATTCAGATTCTGTGGACGAATCTGGTGAGAGTGTTGGATATTAGATATTTTAATTATATAAAATATTTAATATGTGCTTTTTTGTTAAATGTTTTGTTTGAATATTATCAATTAAACAGTGTTTTGAAAATAAACTTTTCGCGTGTTACATTTTCTTTTCTTTTTCAGTTCTATTGAATGTAACAATGGTTTTTGATTGATTTTTCTATAAAATCCAATCGATAAAAATTCATGTATCTAAAGCTAATATTAAAATCATGTCATTAGAATCTTTCAGACGCCTTTTTTTTCTAATGCCTTCCTTATATAAAGTAACTTATTTGAATATAAATTGACCCATTTGTTGTAGAAAATTGTTTTAGTATAAAAGTCAAAGGCAAGTCTGTTAAAGTAAAAAGTTAAATAGTTTTTAAAAGGAAATTGAAAAAAAATTAAAATTCAATAATACAACTTAAAAGTAGGAACACGTGTACTCATCAAATTGTTTCTTCTCTGATCTTATATTTAATGGGACTAAGGTAAAATATTAATAGTATTTTAAATTACAATTATAAATTATAACTAAATTATTTTCAATTAAATAAATTCGAAAATTATGTTTGAAAATAACTTTAATAAATAATGATTTTAAAACAATTAATGTATAAATAACCAACAAATATTTTAGTAAAAATTATTTTGTAAAATATATATTTTTTAAAAATAAATTTATTATTATAATCATTTTAGATATCAGTGATTCATATTGTGGCCTAATAAAATTTCCGTTTTATATATATATATATATATATATATATATATATATATATAT
>MQRK01153379.1:0-13714 GCA_001938485.1 Girardia tigrina | reverse complement strand
CAAAATAACTAATAGCATTTTTCTCAAAGGATCATTGCGCATTTTCAACGATAAACTCGCCAGAATTTGATGGAGATTCATTCCATAACGTAGTGGAATAGTAGATTCAGAATAAAACTCTCGTTGAAAATATCCACTGATAACTTCATTGTAATAGGCAGTGCGACAAAACGTTTTTAATGCCAGTCGTTGACGTGTTTAATGCTAGACGTTGATAAATTACAATTAGTTGATTTAATTTCATTTATATTATTCATTTATTTAATTATTAGAGGTTCTTGGAAAATCGTCAGAATTAGTAATATCAGACATTAAAACTTTTATTATACCACAAAAAAATGTTTAAATGTAATATTTAAACAAATTTATTATTTTTTTGAGAAACTATTTATTTCATAAATCTTAAACCGATATAGATAAAAATACATATAAATATTCATATTTGCTTTTTTTATTACTTCTATAATTACGATAACACTTTAAAATATTTAATCGTTTCATTTAATTTTATTACTTTTTTAAATCGTTTCACATAAAAATTATACACTTTTTTTACTTTTTATATTATATTAACTCTCAAAAATTTTTATTAGCAATTTAATTGATCTTAATTTTAGTAATTTTATTTTTTCGAATGTTACATATTTAATTATATAAAAATTGTAATTTGTACATATTTAATATAACTTTCTTTCAAAAATTTTCCTAACATTTTTAATTCCTAACAACCGGTAAATACATTTAGAAAAAAATCCTTTGTTTTACTCACAAACAATAAAAAAAATCTCAGCTCGCAGCACAAAACAAATCACGAAACAAGAATTATCACAAGTCAAAAAATATCCGATCAAAAATTTGAATTTGACTGTGTGAAAGTTTCGAGAAATGATTATCGATATATTATATTATTCGATTGGGTTGCTTTTTTGAGGAAACGGAAACCTATTTTTGATTGAGAATTACGGACCTTCCAAGACTTTTTGAGAAAATTCAATTCGTGTTTTGATTTTTTTTAAGTTCAATTTTTGCTTGATTTGATACGATTAAACAAAAATTTCAAATTCCACGAATTTTTTACTTTAGTTTATCGATAGCAATTTAATTGATTTTTTTCTTCATATTGAAATTGTAAGGAATTTTTGATCTTGAAATTGAAATTTATTATTAAATAACAAAAGCCGAATTTGAGAAACGTTTCGATAATTTTTTAATTTTCTTTTGTGTTTTCTTGATGTTGAGGCATGTGAAAACCTGAGGAATGAAAATCTCATGATGTTAGAAGACGTTAGTGATAAATTCAGAAATTGATAGACCAGTGGTGGAATCGATGGAGAACTAAAATGATTCCAAATATGAAATGGCAAAACAAATGGATGAAAGAAGGTCCGGAAATTCGAGTTGGAGTTCGTCTGGCAACTGGAGGACGGTAATGAACGCTGAAAATAGAATATTGGTCGAGTGCTGAAACTGTTTCCAGGCGACGATGGACGATCCAGAGTTGTATTAGTGAGGTCTAGTGGGAAGGATGTGCACAGATCTGTATGAATAATTTACCCACTAGATGTGCGGGACTGATACCGATCCTTAATCAAAATGGGGATGAATTGTTTGTGTGTTTCTTCTTTGGTTGTTTATTAGTTATAGTTGTGTGAAAAATTATTGATTGATTCTTCACTCTCGTGAGTGCTTGAGGGTTGTTTGATTATTTGTTGAACCTTGAATAGGAATGGTGTGATTTAAAACTTGGATAAACTTCTTTAGTGAACTAGACGTGAAGATGGAATACCGCAAGGGTAAAAAACACACTAATGCAGATGTAATGTCAAGAAATACATGTGAACTATATGTACAATGTCAGACAATGCACGATGGCGCTGAAAATGGAAAAGTTAAAACTAGAATCCTAGCATTAACTGAAGATTCAGAAGAGTTCATTTGACAGACGAATGATGAAGAAATAAAACAGATAAGAAAATATTAGAATGGGAAAGACAAACGAATGGCTACTGAAAAATATTATCGTGACGACAAGAGATAACAAATATTGGATCCCTCGGAAGAAGAGAACAGACTTTAGAGAAGATATACATAAAATGTTATGCCATGCAGGAAGTAAGAAAGTATACAATCACATAAAAGATGATTTTGATATGTATGAAATAAGACAACAGATATGAAAATCGTACAAAGTTGCGCAAACTACCAAAAAAGGAAGACACTGACAGCAAAGCGAAAGAGAAACACATTAAACAAACTGCCGACGAACCATTAAAAAAATTTACAATACTTTTGCGGATCATTCAGAAGGACTATAAATGAATACCCATACATTTTAGCAATAATCGATTAATTAAGTAAGTACATCAGCTTCTCCGCAGTGGTGCACCAAGACGAGAAGACTTCATGAAAGGTGCTATTGGATAAATATGGAAATATGGACCAACAAAAGAGATTCACTTTGATAGAGGGAAAACTCTCGAATTAGCAGTTTTTAAAGAAATGGTGAAAAAAACTTAAGACGGAGATAGTCTAATCAAGTCCTTATCACCACAAAACTAACGGAATCTTAGAAAGACAATTCAGAACAATAAGAGAAGCCATAAATATACGATTAAAGTAGGGAGCGACATATCGTATCGTACATCGTTAAAAATGGTCGATGCATCGTTAACGATGAAGGCTTTTCGATGTATCGTAAACGATGCGTGTTGCGATGCATCGAAACAAGCATCGTTAACGATACATCGACTCATCGTTAAACGATAAATCGTCGCTCCCTAAATTAAAGGATGAAATGCATAGAGATTGGGTAGAAATGTTGGCAGAAATAGAATTTATTTTAAACGGTACAACTCAAGCAACAACTAGAATATCTCAGGCCGAGATAATCTTCGGAAGAAAACTCAGACATTGGCGGAAGAACACAACAGAAGGAAAAAGTAGAGAAAAAGAAAATAAAAATACTATTGAAACAAAGTGAATATTTCATGTCGGAGATAAAGTATTGATAAAGAAAGTTAACTCATCAAAAGATGAAATATTTATATGAGACCAGCCAAAATTATAAAGCAAAGACCCCGAAAGAAGTTATGAGATACAACTAGATGACGGCAAGATTTTGATCATAAATGTAGAATGGCTAAACCGAGGGAGATGTGAGGAACATTTTAAAATGTTTGAATGTGTAAATGTATTGATGCTGTATGTTGATTTAAGTATGTTGAGTTCAGAATGGTGATTCTCCACCCAGATGGAAATTGGTATTTTTTGTATTTAAATTTAAAGTTATTGACTATTCGAACATAATTAAAATAATCATTTGATAAATTCATATTTGTAATTTAGCAATTAAAATTAAGTTTAATGTTTTTAGTAAAATTTAAATGAAATTTATTTTTAATAATTTGATGACATTTTTATTATTTTGGGATTTATTGAGAAATGGTAAAATTTATTATTTTTAATTAATATTTTTTAGAAGTTAAATATTTTAAAAAATGACTTAGAAAAATTTTTCGAATAATCATGATTAAAAATAAAAATAAGAAAACCAATTGGAAGGATGACAAACGATGAAAGACTTTCCGAGAGTCATAATGACTCTAAATGAGATTGTAATAAAAATTCAAACGAGACTTATCTAAATGTTCTTAATACACACTCTCGCGTAAAATATCTCAATAGAATGGACCCTCCGATAGCGACTCCTAGCGCGCAAGCTTGAATTTTTTTACCATTTTCCGTGACTTAGAAACTCTCCACCTTTGTCACTGCCACGTTACTCTCCGAACACGGCAGGTTCTTAATTGTCCAATGACATTATTAATATTAAAAAAGCAGTAAACTCTAAAATAGTTTGTTTTAATAAGATCATGTCTCTTGATAAAATAAAACCTTGAAAAAATTAGTTCAGAAACTGATTGAGAAATGATAATCACCGGGGATAGTCAGTATAATACCACACATAATTCATCTTCTATATTCATAAATTATTTAATATCCTTTTTTAGGAAGGGAATAAATGACGAAGTTGATAAATTGAAAGAACTTTGTCTATCATCAGCAATAAACGATTATTTGAAGAAATTGAAACGTTTTGTCGGAAAAGAAATTTTAATGATAAAAAGAGATATGGAAGTATTACTAAATAATATCCAGAAAGTTATTACGAAAAAAGAAAATTGCAACCTTAACACGATATGCTTGGGATATTTTTTACTGGAAGTCGTTAAAGACATTAAAATACAGTATAGAATCAAAGATATAAAATATAAATTAAGTTATATTGGTTTTATTTCCAACTGTTCCTAATTATCTTTTCAGTTTCTCATTCGAAACCAATTTTTGACAATATAAACATTTGTTGTGAAGATCTTTTTGATTTCAAAGCAGTAGACAATCTCGCGGTTTGCTGTGAAAATAGATTTATAATATTTCTTGGAGAGTTAAACGATAAAGTTATTTTTCTGAATAAAATATTATTATCTTATTTATACAATTTTTTGCAGAAATATTATCAGAAAGAGGTGAGATTTATGTAATTGGAATAATATTTTAATAAAAATTCATATTAAAGTTCTAGCCTTGAATTTGAAGTTCCTAATTCTGAGCTTTAACTTTTAGGACGTTAAAGCGAAAACCGATTGCTTAATAACAGCTCATCTGCTGTATCAATTTAATTGTCACGGGTGTCAAAGTTCATACATTGAAGAAACACGCTGTCATCTCAAAATCTGGATTAGTAAACATTCGCAGCCGAGTCGAACGAGTAAGGTGCTTGATCAATGCAGATGTTGTAAGGATAGAAGCTCACTGATTTCAAGAGATGAGTTCTCTATTTAACAAACAAATTTTGATTCACAAAACGAACGATAATTTTGAGAATCATTATTGATCAGACTCTATAATCCATCAATTAGCATTCAAAATGGAAAAAGCAAAGCCATCTCAATTTTAAATAACTTTAATTAATTTACATTTCAAAATTTTGACCTATATTCTTTTTTTTAATATAAATAATTTATATTATGTTACCATTTATAGAAAATTTTAAATAAAATTATAATCAATTTAAATATGATACCCTTAAAATTTTGAGTAAAATTAAAGTATCGAAAATTTTAGGATAAAATTAAAAATCGCTGAAGATGATAAATAGAAATATATTTTCATGAATTTTAATGCAGTTTTAGTTATCCTGATAAATTATAACATCACTTAATCTTTAGGAGGGCTACGCGAATTGGGTATTCAAATTATTCGAGAAGAAGGTAAAAATGTGATTCATTTTTAATAAATATTTTCTAAATTTAGTCCCAAAGAAAATTTATAAAGTTTAATGAAGTAATGAGAGAATTTCATGAACTCGAAAATAATATTCTAAACAATATTGATAAAGTTTGTTTTTAAAATTATGATGAAATAAACAAAGTAATTCTATCAAGATAAACAAAGTTCTCAACACAACCATTAATAGATCAATAGACTTAAGGAAACTGATAGAAGAGAAAAGAAACAGTAGATTAGATGTATTACTGTGAAGGACTTTGTTATTCACATGTACAAATTTCTATAATAAATGTTTTTTTTGCTGAAAATTTATTACTGAATTTCATTGATGCTATAAGAATTATCTGGGACCCCGTCAGTGAAGCAATGAACTCGAGCAATCTTCACCTACTCATTTAAAGAGACGGTGCAGCTCGGTGCACGGACGGAGTGTGCATGTGTGCATGTGTGCCTTGAATGCAAGGGGCAGTGTGAATTAATGCGATAAATAAAAGTTGTTTTAATTGTCAATCGAATGCAGAATTTGAAATACAAGTTTGTCACCTGCGTTTCTTTCTTTTGATCTTAGAACGAAAATATATAAAAATGTTTTTTTGTTATTTGCTTAAAAGGGAAAGCAGAAATTATATTATCACATTGTTTAAACGCCGAAAAATTTAATATAAAAGCTGATTGTTTATCTGAAATATGTTGAGTTATTTTTTCTTGTAATTAAAACGCACCAATTCTATGAATCTTAAGTAGCATTTATTGATGAAGGACCGTCGGACGATATCAAGTCGAACTTGAGACAAATTTCCATAGATCGGTTACTGTAGGAAAACCCGATCCTCGAGGCTTTCCGAAATTCCAAAACCATCAGAAACGATAATTCATTCAGATTTGTTAAATTCATCAAGATCAATTTTCGATAGTTCTGGTTTTATTGCCCGAGTGAACTTTTAAACATATTTACTGGAGAAACGTCTATTAATTAAATACAAAATGATAAAAGCTTTTTCAAAACCGAGAATTAGATTGGTAACGAAAGCTCAAATAAAAGAGAAATATGAGTTTTCCAGTTAAAATTATCAGTGAGCTTTTCTTGTATCTCTCCCCCCCAACTCATTAACACATTATTATTAACAAAGTTTTGATCGGCAATTTCAAGCTAAATCTAACTCATGTCACCTGCTTTTATATTGTAATTCAATGAGAAGGGAAATATTAGGAATTTCCTTCAAAACTTTTTTATATAATAAAAGGGCCACTTCTAAACACGATAAACAAAGCCTTTGCAGTATTCTATATCGACCTGGATTTTATAAATTGAAATAGCTAATGCAACTGTAAACACGAGTTAACTCATGACCGATCAAAAATATGTTAATAGTATAAATAATTCTTAGAATTCTATCAGTATCCAAGTATTATTTAGAACAGCAACATAAAATAACATTATAGATTTTATTTCAGGAATAAAATATTGAAGATATTCATCTATTAGAATTTTTTAAGTTATTGCATGAAAAATTCCAAAAGTTTAAATAACACAAATTTAAATTAGGTAGGATTTCTGTATACTGTAAGGCACATACGCAGGGGGATTAGGGGGATAAATACCCCCCCCCGAAAAGTTTGAATTATGATCTTAATTACGTAAGAATAAGTTAAAATGTAAATAATTTTTAATTGTGAACTATTTAAAATAGTAAATATTTGCAAATTCAAAAAATCAACCCCGAAAAAATTTAACTCTAATATTAATTGCATTTAATAGTTTGACTGAATAAAAAGAAGAATGAGTTTTAATCCTGTAGTTTTAAAAGTAAACAATCCAAAATAATAAATATTTTGCAAATTAAAAAAATCCCCCTCGAAAAAATTGAATTTTGATCTTAATTACATTAAATTTTTTTTAAATGAATATTTTAGACATTGGTGAAGAACCTTAGAAGACTAATGCTGCCATAATTATTTTTTAATGTACGTAATTTTATTTCTAATAAAAGTTTTTTAACGTGGTATTTTGATGGTAATATAAATTTTAATACTTTAATAATAAATAACTTTAATTTTTCTAACTTTGAAAATCAAAATAACAGATTGATTACATAATATTATGCCACCTCCCGAATTATTTTTCTGCTTTCGCACCTGCTGTGAGGAATATTTTAAATTTAGTATGTTGCAATTGGTTTGTTGAATTTTGTATGATGAGTTTAGTATTTGGAAATGTGTTTCTCCCACCCAGATGGAAAATTGATATTTTGGATGTTCACGATAAATGATTATTCGAGTATAATTTACATTTTAAAGTACAAAATAATATATTTAAAGTTGTAAAAATATTAAATCGTTTCAAATTTTATAATCAAAAATTTAAATAAACTAAATCACTTTAACTAATTTTTAAATTGATTAAATTAATGTTTTTTTCTTTAAATAAAATAATTTTTAAAATTAATATTTAGATAAAATTATTAACCAAAATTATAAAATTAGAACTTTACAAATAAAATATGAATATCCTTTAAAATAAAAATTTGTTTGAATAATTGTTTTTTAACAGAAATTTATCAATTTAGAAAGATGTCAAATTATGAAAGTTTTACTGATAATTGTTCAAAGAGAGTTCAGATTGTTATGGAAATAAAGTTGTGAAAATCAATATTTGTGTTCTTAATATATATATGACAAGAAAAATATTGGACAATTGGGAGAACCACCTCATATGACAAAACCGCCAAGTGCATATGATATCCAAGATATGAATCAAATAAAGTATCCATCAGAAACGATTGATTAAATTGAATTTTTTTAATAAAATTGTTATTTGCTATATTAAATCACACATTTTAGTTATTTCCCAAAATATATTTGATAATTAAACCAAATACATAAAAATGAGAGAATTAATAAAAAAAATTATTGAAACCATATTTAATTATTATATATTTGATTGATAATAAATTTAAATATTAATATTTTTCGTAAAATTCCTGTGTTTTTATTGATCTTAACCTTTCTTTATTACTTATTTTTTTATGAGTAACATTTTCCAACTGATAACTCCGGTAATTCATCTTTATAATGACTTGAAAAGGTCGTTTGTATTTATGGTCATCTTTTCCACGACTTTCTTATTTTTATTTATTAAAACTTAATTTATTTCAGAAACCTGTTTCTATTTTGATAAGTTACTAAATTTTGATTTTTGACTGCTGTTTTTGTTCGTTCTGCTATAATCTTAGTTCAATTTGTATCACTTTATTCTTCATGGATTCACAACCAATTATTTTTTCTGATGAACTTATTTTTTAATGTTTTTTGTACAGTAGTATTTAAACAAAATTCAATTCCAGTATGTACACTCACCTGACTCCAACTTTTACATGCCTCAAGTGACAAGTCTATATAATCCAGAATAGAGTTGAATTGCTTTTGAACCATGTCGTTTGTATTATGGTGGTAAGAACTTGAAAATTATAAATTTTTACGCAAGAGTCATGTTAATTTCGATTCAAATGTTTTTACGTTGATGAACATGAGTTATTAGAGGCACAATGAACATCACTACCCGTGTTTAGTAAATGCAGTTAGTGAAACATATATGATAAATTGGTCAACTAAAAATAAATATACTTAAGCGGAAAAAATTAAATTATGGATTTTCCGGACATTTGCAAGCTAAAAAACTGGTCAAGTTAAAGAAAAGAGTAGAAAAGACTCTATTATTGATAAAATTTATCTTTCACCAAGAGCCAGAATGTAAAAACGACCTGAAAATGTTTCGTCAAGAAAAGTGAGAATACGTTTCTTAACTCCATGAGTCGAGAAAGTGGAGTTGGAACTGAAGAGAACATGACATTTAAATGAGAACACAGGAAATAAATTATTCATGAAATTATCTCAAAGATTCGACACCATAATGCTTTCAGAATTGATAATTTGTGTTTGCTATTTCTATTTCAATTAAATAAATTAATTAAATATCAAAAAAATAAATAAATGATTATTTTAAAAAATGATAATAATTATGTAAATTTTAAGAAAAATAATTTGTTGCTCTTAATTATTTTTTATATTTAATTTTTTAAAGATTTTTAGGGTATTTTTATGTATGTGTGTGTGGACAGAGTGATCGAAATTACGTGGTTGAGGCTCTGCAGCTCCGGTAGGGATCCCTAAGTTGTGGATGAATTACAGAAAGTTTCTTCTCATTGTATTTTAAATTGAAATGCAAAAGAAATTAAACACATGACTTCGAACAAGTTTCTAGTGTCATCGGACAGAGATATTCCAAATTAAAATATGTAAAACGAGACAAAACTCGATATCTTGAATGTTATTGACCATTTGACAAATGTACATCAACTCATTTTTGACATGACTATAAATTTCAAGAAATAAATCAATGATCGATTGAAAATTTAAATCACAATCACACCTAATAATTCGTTTTCGGTTAATAAACGTTTCTTTTAAGATTTGAATATTTTTCTGTTTTATTTTGGTGATAAAAGTTTATTATACAAAATCAATCAGTTATTTTTCCAGTTGTGTGCATATGGTGTGTTTGTGTGTGTGGTAATGTGAAGATTTAAAATGCGGGAATGTATTTGTGTATGAGTGTTTTTTGTTGATTTGCTCAAAATTGTCACAAAATTGTAAATAAACTAGTAAATCACAAAATTAAAATTTTTATATCCATTCTTTATGTAGACAAACCACTACTTTGCCAACAAAGTTTTTAAAATTTAAAAATTTCAGGTTCAAAAAATTTTAATTTGGAAAATCACATTAAAATTACTATAAACTACTTATAATTTATAAATAGATATCTTGCAATTAATATTGTGCGGGAACTCCGAAATTTCCATTTTTTCTCCATTTTTGGATCTTAAAAGGTTTTTTTCGATCAAATTTTAACATAATCATTTATTGTCATCGATAATGAGTAAGTGTGCAAGTTTGAAGAAAATTTGTATAAGGCCTTCAAAAACAGATTCTAATTTCCATGGATATATATATATATACCTATATAGAAAGTAAGTCAATAAAAAGAATGGAAAAAATCAGTGTTGTTTTAAAAAAGGGATTTAATAAAAAAATTTCTGTCAATTAAATTAAAAAACTGTTGGAGTATTGGGTAGATATTGCAATTCATATATATATATATATATATATATATATATTTAAATCAAAAAGAAATTATTAATATGAGTTAATTTAAATTTTTATCTCGCCTGAATAGTTTATTTTTTTTTAATTTAAAGGGTAAAATATTTTTATGTTAATATGCTTATTTAATAATAATATATATAAAGTTTAAATAATTTTTGAAATAAATTTTCGAAATAAATTTTGGTGTTTAAAAAAATGAATTCTGATATAGAGGTTGCAACCACTTCTCACAATTAAAAATAAAACATATTAGATCTTTATGACAATTAAAAAATACGAAACCTTAAAAACTTATTTAAATTTTACTGTAGGCGATGGGATAATATATCCTCACGACCACAGATTATTTAAATTAAAATTTCGACAATTATTAAAAATTGATATATGCAGCTTTAATAGATTACCTTTAACAAATATCTGTATGCTTTTTATCAGTATAATTTTGATATCTCCACTCAACAGTTTTGAATAGGTATTTATATAAAACTCGAGTGCACGCACGGTTCAATATCCAAACCGTGATTGTTCAAAGCGCAATCGCTAATTTTGGCTTTACTGGATCAAAGTACAAAATCAATTAACTTTTATTAACCTTTTAATTATTTTTTTTGTACTTTTCTTATTCTTTTCTTTCATTTTTATACTTATTTTTAACATTTTTAATTAATTTATTTACAGTTTACTGTTTGATATTTTCGTTCTTTATATAAATATTCCATTTTCTAATTCTTTTTATTTATTTTCCTAATCCTTTTATTATTCTTATTTACATGATTTTATTAATAATTTTATAATAGAAGTAAATAATTTTTCTTATTTACTGGTTAAACAAATCTTTCTTTTAAAAATTATAAAATATATTAATTTATATACTAAACAAAACATTGGAGAAATAATTCAATTCAAAGTAATAGAAAAAGTTATTAAGTTTTTTAATGTGATTAAAAAATTTAGGTTTTGAGTCTCATATTTTACATTTGAAATGATCCTCAATCTTGAATTTTTTAAAATGTGGTAAAAGAGAGCAAACTTGTAGAAATTCAGTTTGAAACTATTTCAGCTGCAATATTTGGTTGCTGACCAAACTTTGATTCCAAACATTTTAAAACTTAAAAAAACAAATTCATTTAAAAAACAGTAAATATCATCGTAGTAATTTCTTTAAGCCGGCTCCAAAATTAATTTCTCTTTGCTTTTAAAACTAACGTCCGTCATTAAATTCCCTTTAAAGATATAATTTAAATACATTTCATTAGATACTTTAACCATTTCCAGCCCATTCTTGTCTTATGACAACATATTTGAAAAATTAAATTACTTTTATCTCCTTTACCAATTTAAATTTTACACATAGTAATAGTTTCTAAAAAGTCTAATAGATGACACACATTTTGGAAAGCAAAAAAGCGCGATTCTCACTTGTTTCTTAGCAATTTATATAAACATTGTTTTTTTTTTAAAAATAATAATTTGGGCTGGAAAGGGTAAAAAAATCATTTTTAATATAAATATTCGTGTATTTTTAAATAATCGTGATTGAATTAAATTGTATATTTATTTAACAGACATTCTACCGTAACAACCCCTTCCACGAAAAAATGTTTTTCAAATTTTGAATTTTTTTTCATTACAAGAAATTTAAAAAAAATATTTTTCCTGGAGTTCGACTTAAACAAATATTTGTTTGACTAATTTGGGAATTATAAATGATGTATATATTCGTTACAGTCGAATTTCTTTAAAAATTATTTTCCTCAAAGTGTAATTACAAATGAACATTTAATAGTTATTTTAAGTACTGTAATTCCAATGACTGATAATAAATGCCGGCAGTTCCTTTTTTTAAAAAATTTGTTTTAATTTTCATTCATCGTTAAAATTAGGAATTAACCATTTAAAGCACCGATTATTTTAGAATTTAGTGGTAAAAAATCATCGTATTTTTTATTATTGTTTTATGTATAAAAAGTCATATCAATAAGGTAAAACAAATCAAAAATTGATATAGTAATAAGATAATGACAAAAATATATGTAGGTATACTACAATAGTAAATATATACAGTTTAGTTCAAAAAACGAATTCAATTCGGGCTAAAATAATGCGGAACATAAAAAATATGAATGTCCGATCGGGGTGCGGGCATTCGCAAGTTTATCACGTTTGCATACTCAAACTTAGTTCGGGCGCATAGGTTAAGTGGTTAAAGAACGATTAAAAAAATTGATTTTTTAAAAAATAAAACATTAATTTGTTATTTTTAATACTTTTTAACAATAAAAAATTGTTTTAATACAACGATTTTCGAACAGAAATTTTAGAAAAAAAATGGAAAAGTTGGTATGTAATCGAAATTTCGTTTATATAATTTTTACATTCCGTTTTATGTTTAGGATGAATATTTGAGGATGACCGATAAATCTGGAGATTATCGAACATTTATAAAATATCTTCTATCTATGAATTATGATACTGTACCGCCAAGAACCCGAGTATATTTTACAATTTTTTCTTTCATTAAATTACCAATTCGATTAGTTGTCGTTCGTAACAAGAGACTCATTTATTGATCAGAGTTATGAGACTCTTGAACAACTGTTTGCTCATAAAAGATATACTGAGGCGGAAATCGAGGTTAATCAATTCATACATAGTATCATATAAATGCATAATTAGCATGGGAATAGGCCGATTCATATTGCTTGTGAAAACAACAGGGCAGATCTGGTAGAACTACTAATTTCAAAAGATTGTGATCTCGAAGCAGAAAATCCAGTTAACTTTTATTACAAATACGATTTTTACATTAAATCGTGAAAATGATTTAGAATCAGTTTCGACCAATACATTTTGCTTGTGAAAAAGGACATTTAAATATTGTAAAGATATTGATCACGAACAATTGTAATCTGCAAACCACAACTTTCGTATAATATTTTATAAATGAATTATATAAAATAAATACCAAAAAATTTCAAGTTTGGAGATCAACCGATTCACAGAGCCTGTTTGTCGAAAAACATTCATGTAATAGAATTGCTGCTATCAAACAATTGCGATATAAATGCCGCTAGTCAGGTAAGGTGGCGATGTGAATATAATTCTGATTCCATCCTTATAAGAATGGAATGACGCCTCTACATAAGGCGTGTTGGAGTGATAATCAGAAAATTGTGGCATATTTATTATCAAAGAAATGTAATAAAGAAGCTGAAGATCAGGTAATAAATTCATTAAAATATCTCATATGATGGCTATT
>MQRK01153372.1:0-25425 GCA_001938485.1 Girardia tigrina | reverse complement strand
TAAATCACTTAATCCGTCCATTAATGTACAAACAAGTCTCTCTTCCAATTTGTTGAAAATATTTAATTAGTTATTACACAAGATGTTTGTATAATCATCAATTTGCTATATATAAGACAACGAAATTGTTGTTAATTCAGCCTGAAGATGGTGGAAAATCCACCAAAATATATTGCGACATTAAAATTTGAGTTTAATATGGTTATTAAATTTTTTAAAATTAAAATAATTAGTTTAAGGATAAAATTTTGTAAAAATTTTAAAATTAATGAAAAAATGTTTTTATTAATTTAACATTTTGAAATTTATTAAATTTTTAAAAATGGAAACAGAGGAAAAATGTAATAGATTAATATTTGGCGAAATAATTGAATTAACAAGAAATTTGATTAAGTATGTGAATTATTGTCATTAATAAAACTTTTGGTGTTGAATTATGAGTATTGAATCTAATAATAATGAATATTAAGAACACCAACATGGGTTTTCGAACTTTTATTTTCAATACAATCAGAATTGTCTTTTGGACAACTCTCAGCAAAGCTTTCGTATTTCGACATCGTTCTAAATTAATAAATTTTAGTTAATGTTTTTTAATAAACAATTATTCGAACAAATTTTTCATTATTTTCAGATTTCATTTTTAAAGTTCAAATTTTGTAATTTTAGTAATAATTCTCTCTACATATTAATTTTATTTAAAAAAAAGTTTTATGTAAAGAACGAACATTTATTTTATTTAAAACTTAGTTAAAAGCTATTTACTTTATTTAAATTTTTAATATTAAAATTTGAAACGATTTGATATTTTTAAAGTTTTTTTAAATATCTTATGCTGTACTTAAAAAGGCCAATTATATTCGAATAATTATCTATCGTGAACATCCAAAATATCAATTTTCCATCTGGGTGGGAGAAACACATTTCCAAAGACTAAACTCAACATACAAAATTCAACATACCAAATTTAAAATATTCCTCACAATGAAAGTGGCATAAACGCTACTTACAAAAATCATCAAATATTTTTTAGCAAAACAAAAACTCAAAAACATTATGAGAACCAATGGGTTAAATTATAGCAATTAATAAATGATAGAGGATAAATTAACAATCAACATAAACACATACATATCTGAATTTCCAGGTTTAGCTGGAGAAGGTCTGAATGTGAGTGATGCAACATCTGTGTTTGGCCAGTGAAAACTGTAGGTAATCATGAGGTGACTGCTTAGAGCATCGGTTATCTGCCAATTAGCGGAGACATGTACAGGTGCATTTATATTACCATTTGGTTTGACATTATTGGTAACATCGTATTTGATTATATCAATGTTAAAGAAAGGCAACGAGGGTTCTTTTCTTCGAAGAGATGTCAACTTTTTGTGAAGTGATAATAAATCAATGTATATAAAATACGAATCATCATTGGGGTTTTCAATCCTAATTAAACATGTTATTAATATATTTCTATTAAAATAGCGAACTTTATGCTGATATCGTTCCCAGTAGATATTGGTTCTACATTGCGCAACCTACCGGCCTGAGTCAGTGAAAAATGAATCGGATCAGCCGTATTCAAATGATTTTCCCCGATATTGTCGAACTGTTGGAGCATTGAACAAGGAAAGGAAATAACCAGCTGCCCACTAGTATGTACATCATGCGGAGTTGTGCTAAAGGATTCTCTAAATTTGGCATTCACAGTTTCTGTGAATGCCACTGCTAATGGAATTCCTTCTATTGCATTTAAAGTCAACCGACTAGGTGTAGCTGGAATACTAATCGGAGTCGATATCAATGAACTGAATTTGCTTGATTCCATCTAATAATAATATTAACAATAGTATTATAAATAATATTAATAATAATAATAATAAAAATAATTGTTATTACGAATAACTAAAACCGGATTTAATTTTAATTATTTTATTTGTAAAAAATAATTAAACATATTGAAATTCTTTTAAAATATATTTTGGCAAAGTGCGTTCTTAAACGATTTATTCATGAGAAATGTTGATCATTTTAGATTATTTTCAACCTAAAAATGGTTAACAAAATTTATTCAATAAATGGGTGAAATACTTCAAATTACTTGTTTAGGTCTCTGACTACAGATACGAGTGATGGATACCCTGAGAGACCACCGTACAAAAGGTTAAACCAAGTTCGTTCTAAATTTATTGTCTTATTCAAATTACAGCTGACTTTGTTCATTCGTTTTTATGAAACTTATAATTTTAGAAATAAAAACCACACGTTTTGTTTACCAAAAATAAAATATACCACGTATGTAATGTATAATAAGAAACCGAAGTTGGTAAATTTATACTTATATAAAAAAAACTTTTTTTGAATATTATATATTTTAATTTATTGAATATTTACTTCATTATTACATATTTTTGTAAATATTACTCAAAACGAAAAGTAAATAAAAAATATTATTGTATTTCATTGGTTTTCACAAAGGTTTTACAAAGGTAAACTAACCTTAACAAAAATAAAATAAATATTTTTATTTATATATCAAAAAATACCTATAAATATTAAAATTAGCAGTACTTTTATTTCATGAGTCTGATCTAATGATAAAAGATTAAACTAATATTTTGGAATTATTATCTGAAATTATGTCTGTGTTTCTTGTAACGGACTGCAGTTATTCGCTCCTCCTGTGCTTTCCCTCTCTTAAATTCTGTACCTAAGTGTCATATCTTGTACCATTAATCGATTATAAGGAACATATAAAGAAATAAATTATTCAGATTATCATTAGATTTTCTAAATTTTCTCCTTAAGTGCTTGTTAAATTTATTTTACTTATTTAAGGGTAAATCTCACAGAGTTGTGATCAATCTTGCCGCCCCCCAATTTTCAATCAGAATTTCCTTCATAAGATTTCAGAAAACGTCTTTTCAAAGAAATAATGATAAATTGACACTGAAATTGAAAATATCCTTGTAGATTATATTCTTAAATTGTTGTGGTTATAAATTCCGATAAAAAAATTTTATCAGTTAAATTGTTATTTTATTGATAAAATTAAAATTTCCTCTAAAATTAATCAACAATTTCGAATGATCGGGAGACATGAAAGGATTGTTTTACGTTTTTAATGTATATTAACAGAGTACAATTAATTGAAACAATTAACCCAGCAAAATTAATTATTTTTTATTAAAAACAATCAACAATAACGTTAATGAAAAATATTATTGTATCCATTAATTTCAATTATATTTTTTTAAAAATAATAAATGAGAAAAATTTTCTTTTAATATTTTAATCAAAATGTATGTTATGACAAATAGACTAAATAAGGTGGAATATATTTTAGAAATTTTATAATGATTGTGAGGAATATGCGGTGTGTAATTGTTTTTTGTAGTGTTTGCATGTTTAAATGTTGTGTGTTGATTTGGGATTGTGCTCTCCTAATCAGATGGATGATTAACATTTTAATTCTTATAATCTGAAACTAATTTATTTAAATTTAGATTTAACCCTTAATAACCTAGAATTTCAATTTTGATACCAATCTTTTAAACCGAATGTTCACATTACTATTATTTTTTTTATAGGTTGGCTGTACGTATTTTACTGTTGTATAATATTATTTCCAACGAAATTAAAAAAAAGCTATTTTCCCATTCATCTAGAGTCTAGATTCTAGACCCTCAAGCAAACACAGTAATATTAAAAATAAAACACTTTCGTAAATCAGGCTACTAAGGGTTAATATTTAAATTTTTAATTTATTTATTGCAACTTTTAAATAATTTTATTGATTTTATTTTTGTAAATTTTTAAATAATTAAAATCAAATTAATGTTTAAAAATTACTATAAAAATATTTTATTTTAGCTAATAAAATTTTAATTAAATATTTTTTTAATAAAATAACTTTCTCAAGTATAGTTCAGATTATAATGAGAGATATTGAAAAATTGAGTGATGGATTAAATACTATTGATCATCATAAAGATGATAAGAAATGTGAATGTAATAAATGTTCTGTCAAATGTGTGAGTTCTCTTAACAATGATTTATAAATTTCACATTAAGCCAACCTAGACTAGGGTAAGGTTCGGTGATCTTTGATCGTATTTGTTAGTTACAGTATTCGAATTCATCGAAATAAATATATAGCAAGAAAAGTACATTTATAACAAACAAATTTGAATTAATTCTTAATAATCATTTTACCAATATTTATATTCTAAATTGTTCAATTTTTATAATCTTGTAAAATATTTACAATCCTTTTAAGTCACAGAAAATTTAAAATTCTTAAAATTAGATTTTCACTATTAGTTTTTCAACTTCTAGGCTTTTTTCTTAGACTGACCTTTTAAACTTGTTTAGACCTCTGCTCACATTGAATCTGCAATACGTTCTGATATTGAAAATGCCCTCGGTTGTCATTCCCAGTGTAAAACATATAAACAAAAGGTAAATTTGAAGGTATTTTAATATTATTTTTAGCAATTTTTCATAAATTAAAGTAAAAAGAGTTCAAAAAATATTTATTTTAGTTACTTTTTAATTCTTAATTATAAAGATTATTTACTTGGCATATTTTTTTAATTTTCAGTTTTTTAATAAAAAAATAAATCCTAAATTTTACGAATATATTTAAGTTATCTACTTTTTGATTTTCAGTTTAAAATTTTATTTATTTCATCTGAGTCATAAATTTGATATCCACTATTAAATCCAAACTAAAGATTAAATATTCCATTTTACATAGATTTATTCTATTTTAAATTTTACAATTATTTAAACTTCGACCTGGCGAATTGTGAATTAATTACTAATTATAATCATTGTAACATACTAACCCTTCAAACTTTGTTACTCGTAAGTATAATATAGAATCTATATTATAGATGGAAACTCGTTTTATTATCATATTTGTGTTGTAATATATTCAGATCTGTTTAAAATTTGATTATACATTTTATGATTATTAAATTGGAATTGTAAAGAGTTTGAGTTAAAAAAATAATTTTTGATCCCGTGTTTAGTGGTTTTTCTAAGGTTTAACATCGTCATCAGAGCAAATGAAGTTTAAATAGAAAGTTGTTTATAAAGTGCAGTTAGTGAAAACACAATCCAAACATCATATAAAACTCCTCACAATTCTTAAATTTGGTGCGCAAAATTATGTCCGGTCTGCATATTAATATTACTACCAAGATGGTGGGAACTCCCCCCAACGCATGACATACCCATTGGTAAACGAAATTCAACCACAATTCTTGTGAGGAATATTTTTAATGGTGTTCATTGTATGTTGTTTTAAGATTGTGATTCTCCAACCCTGATGGAAGATTTTAAATATTTTAAAACGTCGGATTATTTAATCAATTATTAAAATTTAAATAACCAACTTTAAAATTAAATTAATATTTCATATATAATATATTAAAAATATTTTTCTTAAAATAAATAAAAATATATTTTGTAATTTAAATAAATTATTTTGCAATCGAATTGCAAATTAAATTGTAATTTAATTTAGTTTTTTGAGGTTTAATTTCCCCCTAGAAAAAAATTAACTTTCAATCCAACTTCAAAATGATTAAATAGTTTATATTTTCATGACATTTATAAAAAACATTTTATAAGATGTTTAGAAATATTATTAAAAAATTTATCAATAAAAAATGTTTACTATGTACGCAAGATTTGCGGAGAATTGTCCTACCGTGTTGTTCCAAACATAAAACATCCCCCATATAAGACCTATTCCAAAATTTAAAGACTTTTTTGGGAATATTAATATAAGACATCCCTTAGTACTTCCCTTAAGACCTAGTATAAGACCTAGGGGTAATTTTTCCATCAAAATCAATATAAGACAGTATCTTATATTTCGAGAAACACGGTAGTGGCAATTCAATTAGTGTTCTTAATAATCATAATGGCGCCGGAGATTTATTATAGAGCATATTTTAAATTTTAAATTATTTTTTTAATTTATGACACTATTTTACAAATCATTATACGTTATTTTATAGAGAGTAATGTTTCGTTCTTTATAAAACACTTCCAGCTGGTTTTGCCAATAGAAGAACAAAATTTTTTAAAGGAAACAACAAATTGAATCTCTTTATGTGATGTTCCATTAGGGACGTAACATAACACTTGTGGGTGTTGATGAATTAATAGATGTTTATTCTAGTAATATTTAACTTTATTTACTTTTCTGACAAAAATTATTGACTTTTTTTATTTATTAGATTTATGAACCTTCTAATAGTTGGCGAAATTTGTATCACATATTCCGTATTACAATACAAACAATAATAGATTGGGAAAGATTAGGAAGTTTTGTTTGCATAATAACCAGAAATTGATAAAACATAAACCGAATCTCAGGGAAGTCGGAAATTCTCTCATAAAATCTAAAAAATATCAAATATTATTGAGAAAAGCACTTATGTCTTAATATTTATAAATCAAAGTAATGTTTGACTAATAAATTATTTTTTTTATTTTATTTTTTATATTTTTAAATAAGTTAAATAATTATTTTTTTGGGAAAATATTTACAAATAATTTACCGCTGTGGTGAAAGGAACGGTACTTGCAGCTCTCGGAGGAATTATTTTTGCAGGTAGAGGAGGTGGTTGAGATTGTCCTTCAATAAATGAAGGACCCCATGGGTCAACTTTATCACTTTTGGGATCCGGTAAATCGGATGTTGAATTTGAGAAAGAATCAAAACGAGAATTGAAAGAATCATGCATTACTGCCAAATCAAGACCATTAGGTTTTGCTGCATTTCCGAATTCAACTTGAAAATGTGGTTGCAGTAAAGTTGAATTGCTTTCTGATTGTGAATGATGGTTTTTCTTACGACGTGAGTCTCGAATTGATACGGTATTATTATTAATAGGAAATGTGTTGTCTGCAGATCCTGTTGATAATGATGGAGTATTAGATCGACTATCAACGCCTCTGTTTCGTCCAACTTCCCGGACTGGATTTGGAGTAATTTTTAAAGCTTGTACTGCTTTAATCAATTCTAAATTATCGTTACTCTTTACATTATTTTTCGTCTGTAAATCGTTTTCAGTAATACTGGATGAATCTGATTTAGTTTCTTGAGGTTTGATTTCCACCTAGAAAAAATTTAACTTTCAATCAAAATTCAAAATGATTAAATAGTTTATATTTTCATGACATAAAAAACATTTCATAAAAATAAGATTTGCAAATAGTATTTTAACTAAAAATCTTAAAAAATATTTTTTTGTCGTAGAGATGATACGAAAAATATTATTCATGCATGATTATCTTTTTCTAGTTTTTTTTTAATTAATTTCAACAACCTAAAATTAAACAAAATTAATTCATTTTCTAAAATAAGTTGTCTCAATTATGATCAAGTAAAAATACAAATAATTAAATTTTGAATTTGTCGTCAAAATATTTTGTTTTTCGAATGAGAATTTACAAACACAGAAAAATGAGTTTCATGAAACTATTATTTTAAACATTTAAATTACAATTTTTTTATTCAAAAAAATTTAATTTAATCTTTTAGTGTAACTACTTTTTCTTAATAGATTTATGATATCTTTGAAAAAATTATCGTGTAATAATCAGGGTTTCTTTCAGCCTAATGGTTTTGGGGGGGTCGAAACCTCGTTTTCTAGGGGGTGTTAGAATTTAGTTGTTTTTTAATTGATTACATGTGTTGATATTACAACTGTATAGTTAACCTTGATATACAATCAGCAAGTCAACACAAACAGCAAAGGTAAAAGATTTATTAGTAAGTAATGCGCAATAAAGTATTAACCCATAAAAGGGTTGAGAATTCGTCTCTCCTTTTGTTTATGCCAAATACGAAGAATTTCGCATGCTTCCTCATCAGAAAGTGTAGCCTTTCCCTCGATAGAAATGAGCATACAAGCTTCTAGATTTGTGAGAGAGAGTCGCTGCGGTTTCGAGTTTCGATTCGGTTCATAGCATTAAAAACATTTCGACAGTAGGCATACACAAAGAAGACAGGAGAATAATGGAAGCTAATATTGAATGATTTGAAAATGTGCCGCTTAGCACCCCGCTTGTATTGAGAAGGCAACGAATAACTTCACTAGAGGATGGCACGTTTTCTTTCATTCGGAGAATGGCTATGTGATTTCGGAATACGTTAAACTCTTCAATCACATCCACAACAATATTTTCAAGGAATGGGTGACTCTTGCAAATTGTTCGAAATTGAGCACGAGAATTTTGGAACATCTATCGAATTTCGTCGTGGATCAAAGATAGATGTAGCTGTACACATGGCCATCACTTTATCCGAAAAACTGGAATTCATGCTATTAAGTAAACAGTCAATAAATGAATTAATCACTTTGATGCATAATTTGTCTTCCTCTACATTGTTGTCTTTAACAAGAGCTAATGAATGCGATTGAAGGAAGAGAGTGACATCATTTTCATAAAGCGGTTTATCTCTTACTTCAGTCACAATTAAATGTGCATTAGCAACACTCTCCTGCATAACGGCAAGTGTAGAAAATATTTGGGTGGTTATGGCTAAATATGGCATAGAATTGAAAATTTTTTGAGGGAGAAGCGTTAAATATTTTTCGGGGGGGAGGGGAATGTTCCCTCCGTACAGGGCTGGAAGAAACACTGGTAATAATAAATAATTTCTACAATAAAAAAATTCTACTTGAAGAAGATTTGATGAAGATAGTATTGATTATTGGAAATAAAATATTTGTCTTTGAGAATTTTATTATTTCTGTGTTTGAAAAATGTAAATTTTGATAAACTTGAAAAAAACTTATGAAAATGTTTTGCAATCAAATTTTTTTTAAAAAAATTATTCTATTCGAATTTATGTTATGAGTTTACTTGTTAAAACTTGTACAAAATGTACTAATCGCAGTACAATAGATATATCTGAGTTATATCTTCATCAAGTCATACCAAAGGTCATTAATTCTACTGTTTTAATTATCTAGGACAAATTCGGTACAACCAGTAATTGAATGTCATGGAATTCATACTGTGGACAAATTTTGGGTTAGGTAAATCATCTAAGAACATTTTGGAAACATCATTATCTTAGGAGAACATACCAGAGAAAATAATTAATAAGAAAAGAACGTTACTGCTTGATGTATTATAATTAAAACGAAATAATGTAGAAATTTCATCCTAAAAAAATAAAAAACCAAAAAAAATATAATTTTCATAAAAGAATTTATTTAATAGTAAAACTAATAAAATGTTCTAAATTAAAGAATTTATTAGGTTGATGCAATAATTCTTGGACCCACAAATTATTAGGTTTATATCTATATATATTTTCTATATTTCGATATATATTTTCAATAGAAACCATTCTTTACTTATTTATTTTTTTAAATACGTTTAATAATTGAGGTCAACAAGTCGCGTTTCAGATATCGAACGTTTTTCCTGTTTAAACTTGGAAAAACGCTGGAGAACTTTCAAGCGTATGAAAGTGGTGCTGTGGTCTATTCGACGGTTAACATTTGGTTCTAGAAGTTCAGAAATGGTGAATTGGTGCTCGATGATAAAGAGAGAAATATCGGACACAAATAAATAGCTGTAAACCCTGTAGGATGAGGATACTTCACAGACTACACGTGAAATGGCTTACAAGTCATAGGTAGGTTGAAAAATAGGTGCCAGATCAGCTATCCCTAGCAAATATTACTCACAAATATGCATCTCGCTTTATGTACGTCTCAAGCTAAAATCGTTTCTTTGGCGAATTGTTATTGGGGAAGAGAAATCAGTGCATTAAGTGAATGCACAAAACAAAGGGTTATAGGCGGAACCTAGCCAAACAACAATCTCCACTCCCAAAAATAATATTCATGGGATGAATATGATATTGAATACGATAGGATGCAAATAGAGTGCTTTACTATGAGTTTCTCAAACCCGGGCTAATCGTTACATTCAAGCGCTACAGCGAACAATAGCTCAAACTGAGCGATAAAATCAAAGAGTTGCAGTTTCAAATTGGTCAAAGTTCCAGGAAGATCATAAAAAAATTAAAAATTAAATTCCTTCTCCATGACAATGCTCAACAAAATGTTGCTGCAGCAATGAACAATAAAATTTTAGGTTTTGAATGTGAGGTTCTGCCGCACCCAGCCCATTCTCCAAATCTAGTTCCATAAGATTCTTTATTTACTCAGAAATCTTCAGCACACTTTTGGCTGGACAGCGCTTTAAGAACGAAGATTATGTGAAGAAATACTTTGTCAACGTCATCTCATCAAACTCAGAAAAGATTTTCAAGGACGGAATCCAAAGATTGTCATATGCCTTTTATATGACATATATGTCATTAGCCTTTTGTACTTTTTCTAACATATTTCAATTAATTTGCATAAAAAGGCCAAAACCTTTTACATTAACCTAATAATTGGGAGTTAAATTTCTAAAATAAATTTATTAGACAGTAAATTTCAATCAAAAATACAAATTACAAATGAGGAAATAAGGAACGACAAAATTAAAATAATATTAATTTTCATACATTAAATAAAAAATCTTTGATCAAAAAATTTCTTTTGCATTATTTTTTTAATTTTTATCAATTGCAGATTTCCTTAATATGATTATAATCTGTTGGGGGAAGGAATTCGTTCTCTGCCAGCCCCGCAGCAACGAACCAACCCATTCTCAACTAATTTTTTAATTATTATAAATAAAGAGAAAATCTTCTCATTGAACAGTTCAATAAAATAATGGAGAATCAGAAGTGAAACACGACAGAGATTGATGGAATGAGTCACCTGTAAGGAGAGATGGAAGGAAATAATATGTAATTTTTACTAAATGTCTCGTTTTGTATATAAAAGTAATTTTCAAGAAAAATGTTCTTATTTACATGGTTAGGAATTATTAGAAATTTTATTTACAAAATGATTAGTCATTAGAACAGGAAATATATTCATTTTTATAAAAAAAAACATCATAACAGGTCTAAGGCAGAGATCTTAATTGACTATCAAGATATAATTTCCCTTAAAGACCATACAGTCCAAGAATAAAGTTCAGATAACTTTGATATTATCCTTGTCTGGATTAACCTCCATTTCGAAATCTATGTTTAATATATTTAACTTTACTTCATCTAATAATATTATGATAATGAAAAGTCATAAATAAACTAAGAGGTAAAAATTCAATAACTAGATAGAAATAAAATGCCATATGAATAATATGATTTTAATGCTATAAAGTATTATTAATAATTTCTTTAAGGATCGAAAATTTTTTTATATTCTTTGTACTTTATCCACAAAATATCAAAACGTATAGGTAATCTGTATTTATTAACTTTTAGTAGTCAACCTTTAGAGAATGTTAATCATACGACAGAGATAGCACATTAGTACATTCTTATGTAATATACAAAAAGAAAAGACATTCTAGTATTTCTATAAAAGGAGTCCATAGCCCAAACATATTTTCATGCATAAATTGAAAACTTTATCACTTAAATAATGTGAAAGCTGTATGCTAAAATTTTGAAAAATATTAAAAAAGTAGTGAGAAAAATTTTACTACAAATATTTTGGAATATGAGAATCTTCGGAAGCTTTTTAATTAAAGCTAAAAAAGAAAGACATTTTAAATTAATTTATTTAAAGTATATTTTAAAAATATATTTGGAGATATATTTTTGGAATACATTTTAAAGTATAAGTAAATATTAAAACAGAAATGTTTAGATTTCTAAATTAATAAAAATACTAAATTAAATAGATTTAAATTTAAAAATTAACGAAATTTAATATTTATTATGATATTTATTTTTCTTCCTATTGTATTTACTATCGAAAACTTTATTAAATTATGTTTAACTATTATTAAGATGTTATATTTAATTTGTTTTTAAATCTATTTAATTTAATACTTTTATTAATTTAAAAATCTAAATATTTCTGTTTTAATATTTACTTATACTTTAAAATGTATTCCAAAAATATATCTCCAAATATATTTTTAAAATATACTTTAAATAAATTAATTTAAAATGTCTTTCTTGTTTTAGCTTTAATTAAAAAGCTTCAAAAGATCCTCACAGGTCACATGTGCAATCCAGTCAGATATACTTCCATAATAGTGTCCTTGGAAAACTAGAAGTAGTTTGAGTCCGAATCTGGGAGAAACCGCCGAGTTATTGCTCTTAAAGGCCGGTTATAAAATAGAAATACCAATGGGCTTACGAGGCTAAGCCATTATTCTGGGGGTGAAGGCCGTGGGCTGATCAGTATTAAAGGAGTTTGAGAACAGCTGTGAAGCATGTTTATCCCTCGGTTGATAGTGAGATAGAATTGCTGATATCTGATGAATCAATCAGGTTGAGCGATGTTGTCATGATGCTTCTTATCAGGCAGAGCAATGTTGTGTTAATGCCCAGTCTGGGGGAGCAGTATGAAGACACTATGAGCGTTCCAGGACCTCCTAAAGAGTCTTAAGCTTAATACCTTATAGGATGAGAGGTTCACTACAAATTGTCACAATCCTAAATCTAATGTTCAAATATCCTTTATTAAAAATAACTTATATAACCTAACGATTACATGAAGATTTTATAACTGTTATTTTTTTTGTTTATATTGTCATAAATTACCGTTTTGCTTTTTTAAAAAAATACAGTATATTATATGCACTTTTATCTACTTATTAATTATTGTATTTTAAAATATTTTACTATTGCCATTTTAATTGTTTTGCTTTTCAATGTGAAGTATTGATGATAACTAAAGTTTCATTGAAGATAGTTAAATAATAGAACTCTAAATAAAAACGTTTTGTTAATAGTTAAATTTTAAATAGAAGTATAAAAAGGGTAACTTAAAACATTTACATGCACTATCAAAAATAAATAATTCAAAGAACAAATAAAAAAAATATTGAATGAAAGACTTGCAGGAAATTACTAAGAACAAAAAAGAATAGAGGATATTTCGATATTCATGTAACAAAACGTTAGAAATTATTATATGAATAATAATAAATTACGATCCGAAGAAGTTGTTTAACTTTCACTAGGAAAAAAATTAATTAATTGTTCAAATAATACAAAACAATAATATTTAATATTAATTTGTTTGTAAAATAACTAAAAAGAAAAATGCAAGTGAATATAAAATCTAATTGTATAATTTGCCTCCAATGAATTTGTCCACCATTGTGTTCTCTAAAAGAAACAAAGATTTGGAAAACAAAACATTAAATTTCAAAACAATAAAGTATTAACTACGAAGATAAAGTATTAAGTTTCTTCGCTTGATATATTATATGACTACAAATAATATGAATAGAACGTTTTTTTATAATTTAACTGAAATAATTCGTGATTGTATATTTATATATACTTAGGGCACCTAAAAAGTCTTGAGAATATTTATTTTAAAGCATCCAGAGACAAGTATTTTCAAATTACACTAGCCTGTAATTGCACTTATTTTAAGCTACATATAAATAAAAATTAATAAAAATTTGGCAACCAGTATTAAGTGATTCCAGATCATTATGAATAGATCATTGGATATGCTTTTCAAAATGTAACACAACAGCTGCTACATCAACCATCCTAGTCAATGTCATATGTTTCGTATTTCAATACCCATCAGTCACATTGATTAAAATCGAGTGAGTTTGATGAGATAAAATGAGATTGATGCCATGTGTTCTCAAAAAGAGATCAAATTTCTATGGAGGAATGAGAACACACATTGTTAAATACCAATGGGGTTTATGCTGAAAAGTTTTGTTGGTTCGATGTTTCTTCCATTTAACATTGTTTTTAACAAATGTAATGTAAGAATATGAATAAATGACTTCCATTCGTGAAAACATTGACAACCTTAAATACGAGTTGATTTGCTTTTTTGATTTGCTTGGAACTTAAGAACGAGGTTTAATTCAGCACTAATGAATGAAGTTGCCACTCATGGTTTAAGCATCTGCTATAATTTTTTTAAAAATTTGCAGTAGAAGAAATTGTAGTTTGACGTACTTATCTTTACGTACTTGCAAATGATTGTCTTCGACCCCCTTTAAAATAAATCGAAAAACAAATACATGTAATTATTGTCTTTGCAAACGACACTGTGTAATACTTTAATACCATAAAGTTTCTACAAAGAATTTATTACATTATGCAATATTTTGCGAATCATAGTGTAAAAATAATGCCTGAAGCAAAGTCCCTAACAAATTGATTTAGGGAAACTGTATGAGATCGCTTAATGTATGGCTCTATTGTATGGATACTTAAATAAGAAAAACTACTTTGAAGTAAAATGCTTACAAACTCATGATTCACATCAAATCTGAAGTAAATGCATCAAAGCACGACTTTATATTCCATATAAAAGAGCACGCATTTCATATACAAATAATCAAACCCTCTAAATATTTCAGAGATTCAGCAGATTGAAAACCTATGGGGCTTACGCAACGCTTGTTCGTAACGTCATAATCTCGCTCAAGCAATAATTTATCGGCATTATTAATCTGGACAAAGTCCAACGAAAACTTGCTCATGTCTCTGAAAAACGGCTTAAAATCGCACGTTATTTTGTTAACTGAATAAACATTGAATATATTTCAAGCATCTGAATTGATACATTTCTTTCGTGGTTCTAATTTAATGTTATTAAATTTGTCTACAGTGTTACTCTTGACATCTGAGACAATTTTGGTGGGACATTCATAGATTCAGAAATTAAAAGCTTTTAATAAAGTTTCGAGAACTTGAAGACAGTTCTTAAATTTGTACAAGTTAATGATGTGGTTTCCAAAAAATAATGATAATTAAAAGCTTCCCAATTTTTTAAAGCCTAAAAAAACAAAAATAATAAAACATTTCTTTCGTCTCAAATCAATTTGGAACGACTGTGTTATATTTGAAAAAAAATAAGCTTCTTAGTCTGATTAATTTATTTTGTCTTAGAATTAAGAAAGATTATTTAATCATTTTTAAACATGAGTAAAAACGTTAAGAATAATATAACCCCTGTATTTCACACCAAGAAATTTATTCTACATCACGATTCAATAAATACAAACGTCTCTAATGTGATCAAAATGTCAATTAATCCTTTTATGAGGTTATCCCGACAATTGCTCTCAAATAATTGCTCCAAAAATATTCCTCCTTACAAAAATTGCTCCTCTCATTATTGATTCCTTAATTATTGCTCTCTAAAAAACTGCTCCATGAAAAACTTAGTTTGGGTTAGAGTTAAGGTTAAGGGTTACGGGATTAGAGGTTAGGATTAAGGTTATTATTAGAGTTAGAGTTATGGTTAACTCTAGCCTTAAGAGATCGTATCATAAAAACTATACTCTATTATATACAATATTATACTTGTAGTTATTTTTTACTTTAAAATTCACCCTCAAGCGAGCAATTCACCAGGGAGCAATTTTTGTGGAGCAATTTCGTGTAAATCTTTTACGAGTGAATGGAAGGAAGATTTCCAAAAAGGAAATCACTCGAGTGAATCAGGAAAAATGTTAAAATATAATAAAATCTATCAATATTCCATAATATATTATTATGATTACTGAAATCATGAATATGTTTCTGCAGGAATTTTGTATTAAATTTATTAAAAATTAATAAAATAAAATGACAAGATAGAAACCGTTCATTGTCAAGCATCCGTCATTGATTGACTTATAAAATATAATAATGTCGATGTGCAATATTAGTTACAATTTTAATTTATCGAATTATAATTAATTTTTAGAAACTATTTTAATTGCAATTTTAATAACAATTTTTTAAATTATTTTTTTGTTTAAATCGGCACAAACAACTAATTTACAATCATCAACAAAATATTTAAACAAGTTGGAATATAATATATTGTTTTATAAATAATAGATATTAATTTACCAAATGTTTTGATCACTAATACTAGTAATAATCAGTAAATCTATTTCCTTGGGCGTGATAATATCTTTATAATTCTTGAAGCGAAAACAAAAGTTGTGAGTAATTTGTTTGGTTGATAAACATTAACTATTAGCATAAATAATTATATATGATAGATCAAGAACATGAAAAATATAAAAGCCATAGAATATGTTAATATATTTGCGACTTGATTTTTTTCAAGAGAATTAGTAGAATAAGAGGTAGATTGAGATCAAATTAAAATTACAGATAAAGTGAAAGTAAAAATTTAAACACAACTGGAAGGTGTAGTGTCTCTATAGTAGTTCTTATTTATCATTTTGGATCGACCTATCCGTTCTATTAGTTCTTCATGCTGATTCAGTTTCAATTACAACTATGACCACAACCCATGCAACTATGTCCACATAAAAACCCTGAAGTAAATTACCTTAGAGAAGTAATAAATAAATCAGTAATTAATTCATTGTGGCTGCAGATGAAAGATTCCATAGTTAAATTATTTTATTTCTAAGTAATAATTATAGATATTGTCAAATTTTATTTTTGTAAAGTGTTTATGTTAAAAAAAACTTTCTTAAATAATTTATCTTCTTTTGAATGATAGAGAAAGGTATAGATGTTTTGATGTCAAGGTATTTGAATAAAATACTTTATTTTAATTGACATTAATTATGCATATATATGATCGAAGACAGTTAACGAATTCCATCTAGTATTTATTCTATTATACATATACATATATATACCTCGACCATAGCTTATGTGGTAGTAGTATTAACTAGTAAAGTTGATATAATCGTCGTTAGTAAGCTGTCTTTTGGCTTAATTAACACATCATTCGATTTTACAGTTCTTAAATGCCACAATAAAGATTATTAAATAACACATTTCAAATTACTGAATTTTAGTAAATATTTCTTCTCATTAATGAAATAAAAATAATAACAAGAACTTAGGACTGATTTCTTCAAATTTTGAAAACAGATTTTAATGTTATTGGATTACAAATGGCAAGTAGTGTTGAATTTTTTATATGTTTGTGTATTTTCACTGAAGTTGGTGAAAGTCAACGGTAAAATAATGATTAATTTAACAATAAACAATAATCACTATGACCTAATGAAACTGATTTAGTAGTATATAAACATCATTTATATTAAGTGTATATTATAAATATATACATGATACACACTGAGTCTTATGAACACAAGTTTAACATTAATGATAAAATAACTCAATGTATTTTTGAAAATATGATCATAGAACATATTTCTTACAACATCATCAGCAATAATTTTTTAAAATTTCTTTAATGACGGTTTTGGCTCCGTTCAGTCTCCAAGAGGGGTGACAGAATCTAATTACGCTTTGGAATTAATTTCGTATTAGAATTAATTCGATTTAGAATTAATTTGAATTAATTTAATTTAGAATTAATAAGAATTAATTTAATTTTGCGTTTTTTTAAAATTTAGTAGATAATTTAAATTACTAAATAATTACTAAACCAATGGAATAAATTTAATTTCGCATTGGAATTAATTTCGAATTAGAATTAATTTAAAAAAATTATTTTTTTTAATTTACTATATATTTAACTTTTGTTTTATTTAAAGCATTAAAAAAAACATTTATTGAATGAAAAAAAAAGTAAGTTTCTTCTTTAATGCATAAAAAAATACTATATTTTTGCAGTGCATGAAATTGTCGAGGGCCTACGAAAGGGATCAAAGCTATACAAAGTTGAGGAATACTTGTACTACAAAAATAAGTCATACCCTACGAGAATAGCCCTCAGGTGCCAGATGTATCAACATACATCGTGCAAGTCTACTGCCTCTCTCATGAATAATAATAATGAACTTATATATGATAACGCTGAACAAAACCACTCAGCTGAAGCTCACGATGAACCAATGAGGAAGTTTAAAATACAACTTAAAAATGAGTCTGGGGTTTCTTCGAGCAGCTCTAGAGACATTTTTGATAATATTACTAGGAATCATCCAAATGAAGTTTCGTCAAGGATCTCATATCCAATGGTGCCAGAGATATGCTGCTCAGAAAGCACCACCGCTACCCAATGATTCCAGAAACCCAATTCAACTCCAGGAGCACCCCGATCGGTGAGTGACTCCGTTTGTTCCGTGGCGGTCCTAGATCTTCGCAACTGTCAACACCCTTGAATGTCTCAACTGAGGCTTTGTGTGTCGAAATTTACCACTTAGGCAGTTCCCGTAGATTTGAACGGTCTGCATTCGACCACTTATGGCACCTTTCTGCAAGAAATGGAGGAAAAGAAAACCATATGTCGCTCTTCATTTCTTTTAATTTAGGTGGTGTTTGTACTTCAAACGAGCAAGAATTATTGGATTCCCTGGTGAATCTGAGTATCGAGTAGTATCACTTTCTGTTCTTAGTTAGCCAACAAAATGAATTGTAGTACGTTACGAGAGTAAAAAAATTAACAAGTACGATGGAAGATAAACGATTTATTGGATTTATATTTACAAGATTTTCAATTTTCAAACAAAATGTTTACTGTCTTCAAACAATCACAATTTAATTTTTAATTAATTTATAAAAATTAGTTTTTTATCATGGTAATACTTTCTTTTGTTGGATTTGGCGTGGGAAGAAAAAAAAGGAGCATAAGTATTTCATTTAAAATAATTTCTACAAGTTAGTCTAACATAATCAGAACATTCAGATAATATCCCTAGAAAAAAACAAGACATAACGGATTGTATAATATAGTTTATGTTGCATAAATATAGAATACAACTATTCAAAGTGTTCTTCAACAGCAATTACAACTTCAAGGCGTAGTATAAACTTTGACGAGATAATCAAGATGTACTTCTGCAAACTGTCGGTGTTGTCATGAATTTTCAATTTTGATAGCTGACTAGCCAAACAAATTTTTGATGCTCTTTTTAAGTCAATTGTGAACAAAATCAAAGCGTGGGCCAGAGGCCCGTTCTGTGTGATTTTTTTCTGTATTTGAAATCATTACATGGCTTGATATGATTGAATACTATTTTTTTGGTCATCAGCCATTTCGATAGGTGAGAGAAAAGTGGACAGTGAACCCCTTTTCATTTTAAAGACGAGGACATCATGTCTCTCTTCATAATCTAAATGAACTTATTACTTATTTTTATTAGATAAATTGATTTAAAACTTTTTTCCTAGTTTTAACTATGAACATAACTTCTCTAACCCCTGACTGCCTGACTATCTTCTTCATAGGCACCATTGGATATTAATCAAGACAGATTCAATCATTGTCTTAATGCTAACTGATATGGTTAATCAACTTCTAGGCTTCCTTTTTAGACTGTCTTTGTAAACTTGTTTAGAACTCTGGTCACATTGAATCTGCTATTCGTTCTGATATTGGAAATGCCCTCGGTTGTCATTCCCAGTGTAAAACATAAACAAAAGGTAAATTTGAAGGTATTTTAATATTATTTTTAGCAATTTTTTCATAAATTAAAGTAAAAAGAGTTAAAAATTACTATCTTTGAGTCAAAAATGCCTACAATTTCCGGGTAAGTTAAAACATTTAAAACTTTTTCACTAAGAAATGGGGAGATTTTTAATCGCACCCTATGTGTTTCAAAAATATCGATAGGAATCTAAATGTTAATAAAAAAATTATTTCCCAAAATTTTAAATATTTAAGATAAAAATTTTATCTATGGAACGATAAAAGGACCGAAACTTTCAATCAAAGATGACGAAAGACTATAGAAATTATCGCTTGAAACATCTGTTTAGATAGAATTCAACGAAATGCTCGTTTAGTATTTTATTCCAATTTTAACAAATCATCTACATTTTACTTAAAAACGATAAACCATTCGTAGTTATAAAGAGCATGATGAAAGTAAAAAGTGTATGATCAAGAATGAAGGATTAAAGGAAATTGTCAAACCATTTATGAATGTGCAATAGTCCGACGGTTTTTTAAAATTGAAACATGGTTTGATAATTTGCTTTGACAACGATATAAAAGTTTGTCTAGTTTAAAATTTTCATGTTGATTAAAATTGTCCTGGAGATGATTAAATTATTCTTGAGTTTTCTAAAGCATCCGTTTAATAATTTGACGAAAATAATAATTTTATGGAGTTAGTGAAACGTTTTGAACAAATAATGTGGTCGACTGTTATCTTTGAAACATGCTAAAAAGATAGGAATTTTAATTATTAAAAAATAAATACTGCTATTAGTCGATAATTGAAACATTACACTAATTATGTGATAACATTTTAGTTATATTTTTATAATCCAATCTATTTATAATTGAAACATTTATCTATATTATTTATTTATATTTAGTATATTTATTAACAAAAGATATAAATATAAATATAACCCTAAATTAAATTAAGATATAATGAATAAAAAGTGAATGAAAACAAAAATAAGAATTTATAATTAGGAATCGTGAATTATATTTTATAAAATTAGATGTGAGATTCTTTTAAAATGAAGTCTAACAATCATTCAACATATTCCTCACATTATTTTGAGTTTACCTAAGCATGCAGATTATTTTAAAAAATCTCAAATTAAAACCAAATGAAAGATAATTCTGAAGAATTTCTCCAAGTTATGTTCTATCATTTCAAATTACGAACGAATAGACCTTCGATTTAGTGTTTTTAGAGCCCTGAACTAACGGGTATAAAGGCCAAATCTGGATATTTTAAAATTGAATTAATAATATACTTAAAGTAAGAATTGAAAGTAAAGAAAAGAGGTAAACAATTCAAATTGGTCCATGTAATGATCACAAAACATTTCGTCATCCTGAAGTTAGTCATTTTTCTACCATAGTCATGAAAAAGAGCAACAGCTCCGAGAGAGTGTTTGCAGATTTTGGAATAATGCATTACACGAAAGGAAAATCCTTCACTGTAAAACACTTCTTAGAAGAGGGATTTGCACGCTCGACAATCTACTCCATCCTTACAAGACTACAAATAAATTTGGATGTGTCTCGCAAGAGAGAGGGGTTGGCATAATAAGAAACTGGCAAACCCCCAACGAGCCAGCATCTTTCGATGGTCAGTAAACAAAAGGGGTGTGTCACTCAGACAAAAAGCCAAGAAGCACAATGTGAGTCACCAAACCATCAGAAATGTTCTCAACGAACGGGAAATTCGATGTTATAAACGAATTAAAGCTCAACACTACACCTCTGAACAAGAGAAGACTGCAAAACACAGTGCACGAAAATTACTTGAAATTTTGAGAGGAAAAATGATTCTCATGGATGACGAGTGTTATTTTAAACTCAAATCTGATTATCTACCCGGAAACGATCACTTTTACAACTCAGACATCCAAACCACTCCGCCTCTGGTAAAATATCGAGCTGAAAAGAAGTTCCCATTCAGTTGATAGTCTGGATCTGTGTTTCAGAGGATGGAAAGGTTAGTGAACCTTAGTGAACGTGTTTCTTGAACGCCTCAATTCTTCTATCAGGACCATTATCATTAAAATTGCACTGGTTCGCTTTATTGAAAAGGAGCACTGAGAGACCAATGTTATGTTCTGCCCATACCTTGTGTCAACATATTACACAAATTCCACACTGCAACTGTTGGAGTCACTTCATATCCTATTTGTGTCCAAGACATCTAATCCTCCAAACATTCCACAATGCGGTCCAGTGGACAAGTTTTGGGTCAATCTTAAATCCGAAGTTTACAATGGAGGCTGGCAGGTCACGAACATCATGCAGTTGGAACGTAAGGTGAAGAAATCTTTGAAGGAAATGGATATGTCTCATTTGCGCTATGATTTTAGGACTATCAGAGCCCGAATAAGATGTTTGTACCGTAATGGACCATTGTATCTTGTTTAATGTGTATTTTATGTTCTCCTTGTCCTATTCATTTGATAAAAAAAGTTTTGCTTCGATTAGACCTTTATTTTTTCTTATTTTGGGATTGACAGAAATGTTGAGATTTTGCATTTACACCCGTTAATATAACGGTTTGGTCTTGGCCCGGTCATAGCTATATACTGTGTTGTAATATGATCAAAGTTTCAGTACACATGCCATCTAAAAATAATTATCAAAATTCTAATCCCAATAATAAAGTCTGAAGATTTCGAATTGATTTTGAAACAAAAATTAATTATAGAACACTTTTTTAAATTCTTCGCAAGATCTAAAATTTTAAATGTTTTTTTTAAATGTTTATTAGAATTTAATAATATTTATCTAAACCAGTAATTTAAAGTAATATTATGTCTCAAAAATTTTAAATATTATGAGAATGTCTGGATACTTTATCAAAGATAGCAAATATTAAATTCAAAATTACTTTGATTCCTTTAAAGAAACTATTGGATTTATCATCATCACTTGATGAATCAGAACTGCTATTTCGATCTGTATCGACCCATGTATTAGGTTTGATAGAATAACCTTCTTCGTCAACTAAGAACTCTCCCAAACCTTAAAAGTTTTAAAATAATGAAATCATTATTTCCTGAAACAAATGATACTTTGAGAACTTTTCTCTTTATCTGCGTCTTGGAAAGACTTTTGATTAACTCCATTAAGAGGCGAATTACGTTTTGGTCTACGAAATGGATTATATTTCTTTTGTTTTTTAATTGTGGCAGGAGCATTAGGGACTTCATTAGTAGCAGACTGGAAATTTATACTATTATTATCACTCATATTGCTTAATTGTTCAAAAATGTCATTTGAGCTTTCTTTTTTATTTTGAACTGCTAAATTGATATTGCTGACATGAGGACTCGAAATATCCGATGAAGAGTCAATGTTCAAAAGATTGCCTGTAATGACATCGTTTGTGTGATTTCCATTCAATCCTGTATCACCAAATGAATCTGTTGTGTCTTTCGATAGTCTTGTAATATTTTTGATATCAGGACTTGAAGCGTCTTCAAATGTTACAACCTGTGGAGGTATTTTACCAGTTGATTTTAATTTTATAAAATTCTCTAATAAACTCTGAACACTATAATTTTCTTGAGTCTTCATAAATTCCATATGTTGTTCTTTAAGATCAGTTTGAGCTTTAAACAGACTATTAGCAAATCGACAAATGAATTCTTTCATTTGTTCTAAATGATAGGTTTCAATTTCCTGTTCGAAAAAAAATAAAATATTAAAAATAACAATAATTAAAAGTTAAAAAAATCATTCTCACAAAAGTAGATCAAATACAAATACACAAAAAAGTAATAAAAATGCACACTGTTTGTCGTGAACCGGGACACATAGTGTCAAGACCGCATTTTCCCAAGTAAAAATTATAAATATTTTAACACTTAAATTTCCGACTTATAACAAATGGGTAGCCATTTTATTAAAAAAAATTTCATGCTTAAAACTATTTTATCGTGAATTATGTAAAATTAACCGAGCGTTATATAATCACTTATGTCATTACTTAATGTATTTCAAGATTAAAGAGATTATCGATGGAGTATATAGAATGTACTTTCTTCCTCCATTTAGTCAATCAACTTCATTCATTCCGAAATTTCACTACTCCAGTTTTCATGAGAACTTATCTTCAATATTTAATTTATCTTGATATATTTTATGAATATATATTTATTAATAAAAGAGAAATTCATTTGAAATAACATATATTGAAGATTTTTAGGACAGTATTTTAATCATTACAGAATATTCTTATTTTCCAACGTAAACTGTCTAATCTTTCGACCACCGAATGTACATTTCAGTCCCAGAAAAATTTGAACAGTATTGCCCATTGAATGATTTGATTGAATTTTTATTTTATATTAATTAATAATTATAAAGATAAAAAATAAAATTTAGAAAAATAGAATCAAATCATTAAATCGAAAATTCGGCCAGAATTTTGTCTGGTTCTGAAAAGTATAGACAGTCAACTAAGGATTACGTGGTATAAGATACCTAGTAAAAATATCTATATATTGCAGGATTTATAAAGATCTGGACCTCGTGTAACCAATAAGACCAATCTGGACAAATTGTATTGGATGTATTGACCAATTACGGGCGAAAGGATTAATTTATTAAACAATATTTTAATAAATATTACCATTAAAATATATACTGTGTTTTACCGAAAATAAGACCCGGTCTTCTATTTATTTTTTTGTAAAAAATGAAATAATGGCTTAATTTCGGGATATTTATAATATTTAAGAATAAAATATTAAAAATTTCGCTAGGGCTTCTATATAAATTTTTAAAAAAAATGTTTGAAAAATCATGCTAGAGCTTAATTTAAGGGTAAGTCTTATTTGCGAGAAAACACGGTATTTTAACTTGCGGTAATAAAATATCGAAAACTTCATTTTTAATCGAGATGTTTAATTTTTTATTTTTAATTTAATTTTGCATATAGTGTGAATAAAAAAATAAATATAATTGAAATTAATCTCAATTTAAAATGAAAACCCTATAATAACAATTTCCTAATTATCAGTTAACCCTCAAGGAGGATGAATAAAACTCTAAATATTAACATACAAAATACAAAATATTTCTCCTTTTTAATACGTCTTTTTGTTCGCGATAGACTCAGAAACTATCAATCTGATTGAGACCAAACCTTGGAAAATTTTTGTTATCATCCCCATAAAAAAATGAAACTAATAAAATTTAATTTTTTTAAATTTTCGTAATATTTTTCCAACTATTTGAAGAGACCTTAGAGATATACTACAGCGATGAGATGGATACACCATTGGGGGGACAAAATTATAGACTTTATTTTGGTATCGGTTCCGTTGCCATGGTATCGAAAATCAATTATCGATTTTTTATTTTCTTGGGTATGAAATACCAGAGCAACGATACATGGATACAAGTGTCACTGCGAAAGAAAGGTATTAACCGTTGAAGAGCACCGTTGTCAATGGAATCATCTCGGTCCCATTACCTGTTGATCATCTACTTGAATATCATTTTACTTGCAAAAAGAAGGCGATTCCAAAGGTCTATCGTTTTTTTCCCAGTATGACAGTCCGTTTAGCGGCTAGTTTCACCGGAGATTTCCCGCAACGTTTTGATTGTTAGGGAAGTTATCAAATGAAAAGGATTGCATTACTATTCTACATCAAGAGCCTCGTCACATTCCATCCCTGAGGAAAATTTGAGACGAATTGAAGACTTTGTTTCCAAAAACTGGTACTTTGCAAATACTCCGAATCAATCCTACGAGAATACACCATTGGAATGGCGTCCAATGATACCATATCAAATGATACCAGCATTGATGGTCGACAGGCAACGGTGCATCATATTTGGAAGTTATTGATGTTGAATTGGAGAGAAAAAGTTGTGAAATCAATAAAGGCTAGAGATATCGAGATGATTTTTCTTTACTTGGATATTAAGTGTGTACAGCAATAAAACGAAAACTGTTAAAAGCAAAGTACACCACAATTTCAATTCAAGT